>JAEIIU010047137.1:0-80867 GCA_018874675.1 Drosophila baimaii
CAAAGACCTTTCAGAATCACTAGCGCTTAGTCGCCGGGCAAAAAAAAGTTCCAATTTTGTCGACCTGTGTTATTCAAATGATCGAGATAAGAATGTATAAAGTATTTTTTCCCACACACAGATGATCCACTTCGGGTTGATAGTCGCGCTCTATCTCTTCGGCATTGCCAGTGTCAAGTACCAGAGTCTTTTGGCTCTTATCCTGGCTGGCGTGGCCCTCTGCTGGACAGTGATCGTGTCCCACAACTACTTCCATCGTCGGGACAACTGGCAGATGTATGCCTTCAATCTGGGACTAATGAACTTCGCCGCCTGGCGAGTGTCCCATGCGCTGTCGCATCACATCTATCCCAACTCCTACTTCGACCTGGAGCTATCCATGTTCGAACCGCTGCTATGCTGGGTCCCTAATCCACACATCAAGAGCAAGATTATGCGTTACGTGTCCTGGGTCACGGAGCCAGTGGCCTATGCCCTGGCCTTCTTCATACAGATAGGCACACGGTGAGTGACTGACTGACGTGCTGCGACGTAATCCCATCCTAATCAGCGATTTTGCAGTATTTTCTACTCGCTGCGCCACACGAACATCTTGTACTGGCACGACCTGCTGCCGCTGAGCATTCCGGTCGCCATCTATCTGGGAACCGGCGGATCCCTCGGCCTGTGGCTGTGCGTCCGCAATTGGCTGGCAATGACGTCTATTGCCAGTTTCAGCTTTTGTCTGATCGGCTTGAATGCGGCGCATCACGATCCGGAGATCTACCACGAGGGCGATGCTAATCGCGAGGATCGCGATTGGGGTCTCTTCCAGGTGGACACGATCATTGATCGCGGGGATCTCAAAGGATCGCAGTTCCTGGTGCTCACCCACTTCGGTGATCATGTTCTGCACCATCTCTTCCCCACGCTGGATCACGGCCTGTTGCCCGCTCTCTATCCGGTGCTCTACCAGACCCTGGACGAGTTCAAGGGTCAACTGCGCGAGTGCAACCACTTTGAGCACATGATCGGCCAGCACAAGCAGCTGCTGCGCATCGAGCCCAATCCCAGGGCTCCAGGAGCGGGAAAGTGAGATATTTTTAGTCCGGGGGTCAATGTAAAAATTAATAAATAAATACATACTTTTGCCTAGTTTTTGTTGTTTAAACTTAATAATTAAAGTCAAAAGGAATATTTAAATGTGCTTTCTATAGAAAATAAGCACGTTATTGGATGAAAGATAAATCCCCTCGATACTCAGATAAATATTTCTTACAGAATGCTGCCTTAAAATTAAACCCATTTGTGAATTTATGTAAAATTTTATAATGTATTCGATATATTCTTTCAATTCTCATTTTTGGTATTCCTCACGATTCTAAACGGTTTGCACTTTTCAAAAATTTCAATTATTTTAAAAAATGTTAAAATGTTAACTTATTATCCATCCAACCTCTTTGTCCCATGTATTTTGGGAGGGCATGCCAAGGGTTACTTTATTCATTACTTTCTATCCGGATTTCTGTGTCTTCGATATATTATTGTAATTTCATCTTTCAAACCTTTAAAGGAATTCAACATAATATGAGAATCCCAAGATCAAGTTGGAGATGAGGCTTACCTATAACCAGCGGCGAGGAAGGGTGTACGTGCCGGGCCGTAGAAATACGGAGAACAGGTGCATCAGATTACAGGAGAACTGTTGGAACTTTTGCCATAATAGACTTCTTTGGATAAATGACAATTCTTGATTTATCCGAGGGCTAAGATTCAATCTGGAGATGGATGCCGAACAGTAACTTAAAAAGTTGGATTTGGAGTTCTTTTGGCAAAGTTCCGTGATCTGGGCCTTAATCTTTTCCAGCTCAGCGGTTTGCCTAGAATGGAAATCGATAGAAGAACAAATAAATAACAATAATCAAAATGAGAAATATTTTTAAACCCTACAAGTCTTGAGCAACGCTGCGTATGCGTAATGATTAACTTACTCTTTTTCGTTCCGGTCCTTCTCCTCGAGTGCTTTCCTTAGAGATTGGATGCTTTCATCCTTTTCAGCCAGCTCTTGTTGGTGAGACTCCTGAGCCTTCTGGTATTTGGATTTTGCAAAGTCTGTCAGTTCGAACTTTTTCTGAAGTTCTTCATTTTCGAGCTGTAATTGATGTCTGGACCTCTGCTCCTCGGACAACTGACTCTCCAGATTACGCTGCTCTGATATGGCTCCAAAGAGCTCCTTTTTAGTTTGCCCAGAAATTTCCTCCAGCTCGCTGAGCTATTTATGAAATTTGAATTTAAAACTGAAGGAAAATATTTCTTCTAGTTCGTTGCAAGGCATCTTACCTCCTTTTTGGATTTTTCCAAATTTGTTTGAAGCTCATTTTTCTCAGCCGTGAGGCTTTGAATCGAGCTGGTCAGGTTCTCGCAGGATGTGCGTACCTTATTGATGCTCATATGCGACTCCCTCAGCTGCAGTTGCAACTCACTGTTTCGCTTCTGCTCCACTCGCATCACCGTATTCAAGACATGCAGCTCATTTTTTGTCCTATTGACCTACGAGAGTAGCGTACCTTACTTTCGATTCCTATGGAGATTCACCAATTTCAGGAACACTTACGCTGGTCTCCAAACCTTCGACCACATGCTGCAGTTCACGCACCTCTTCGCGCCGCTGGCGCCAGGCGTTCAGCATAAAGGAGGTTATTACCTTCATACTGGCATCAGATCTCCGTGAAGCCTGCGTTATTGTGGAGAAAGCCATTGAACTCTGTTGGTCGCCGGAGGCGCCCGGTTTTGGGCAGGGGTCGCATCCGCATAGGCAATCAAACACCTGATTCTCCTGGGTCGCCATATTTGTCTGCGGCATTTAAATACTCTTCAGATCCACCGGTGTGTATAAGTGTTAAAAGCTAAACATAAATTCACTAAACGTAAAATTTTGCTTTTGTTGAAACTTTTTAAAATAGGTAAGAAAATTTTTTTTGTATTTTCTTACCGGATTCGTTTTTAATCGAAAGGTAAGGTTGGATTACAATGAAGTTTTAGGCAATGCTTTCTACTTACATATTTGAAATAATGTATTTAAACATGATAGTGGTAGGGATAAAAGTATATATTGTATTGGTAGAAAAGCTTATAGCTCGGATGAGAACCAGTATAAACTCTGAGCTCAATATACTATTGCACATATATCACATCACACACGCACTTTTCGTGCTGTACCGAGCGCTGGGTACACGGTCTGTTGCCATAGAAACAGAGAGTGCGCGCTCTAGAGCTGGTTACTCTCTTGCATATGGCAATTCAAATGAATGGTCGTTACTCATCTTAGTAATTCTATCGTTCTTGGTAAGATGTTCTTTGGGATATAAAAATCCTATGGTTTAGTAAAATAAAGTAAAAACACACGTTGCTTTTTTTTAAATTGATTTACATTTATTTTGTTCCTTTTTTGTATACTTTTCATTTAGTGTCGAGTGATGATCTTATCTCATTATCATTGATTGGTAGAATCAAAAGTTAAACATAAACATAGGCGCAGTGTATAGCTCGTGTCGTCCGTGAGTCTTGTCCGGTCTGTACGACAAATATATTTTTGCGAATACATATAGAACAAAGGTTCGAACAGCGGGCGACATTTCCTGGATGGTGGACACCGCCGCGGGCCTTCACTTTGACGGGGCTCTCTCAATTCGCGATCTTTCTCATGGTTGGTGTCTCGAGATTCGAAGGTTCTTTGATAGTTAGTTGGTTGGTGGTTGAATGCATTTCGAAAGTTGTATAAAAATATATAAATACAAATACAATACAGGTCTCGCGAGCAGCGTCCCCGTGGGAAATGTCGCGCTTACACAAAAGCCTGATCTACTCAGTGGATGCTATACAGTTCACTTATGTATGCTAATCGAAGGTGGTCGGATCGATTTGTTGTTAAATAGTTTTTTGCTTTTTGCCTAAGTGCATATGGCGTTGTTGTTGTTGATGGTGGTTTGCCTCCCGTCGTTTTCGATATATATTTTGTTATAGTTTTATTATTTTGTTTTTAAATTAAGAAATTAAATTAAAATCATAAACATAATCATTATGAAATATCATTTAAAATAAATTAAAAAATGAAATGGCATTTAGAATTCGTTTTCAGGAGCAAGGTCGAATCTTGGTGGGAAGGCCAATCCGTCGAATTGTGGCCTAACGGACGTCGCACGGGGCTGTAGAATAGAAGTAGAGAGAAGTATGGTTAGTTTAGTTGAATTTCACATTAAATTATCAAGTCTAAACATGCTGGGGGCTAGGACAAGTCACCAATTTGGGCTGACTGACTGATCGGGGTAACGATAAACGATAACGAGAACTCCTTGCACTCTCTCAGCACGTTTCGTAGTGCTAGCGAGAGCGAAGGTGCAATAACGGTAACCAAGGTACGAAGTGAGCGTACGTAAATGCTCTTCGAGAGAGAGAGAGACAGAGTGTGTGTCATACTGGGGTGGACTAGTGTCGAATGAGAGAGGACAATAACGATACGACAAAATGTAACGAATGATTTTGATCGATAACGAACGAGTGAACGAGCGAGACAACGAGATGAGCTGACTGACTAAGTAGTTTCGTTTGTGCATGTGTGTGAGAGGGAGTGGTGGGGAAGAGTTCCGACACAACAAGAACGGGTCAAGACGTGCACGAACACGTCCACTTACAAATGTTTCAAGAAAGTTACTACTGCTCCAGCAGCGCGCTCTTGCGGCCCTTTGACGCTGTCGGCTGCAGTACACATGTACAAATACAGTTTATAATAATATAGTGGAAGAATAGTATTATTTTTGTAAATGGTTGTAGAGAAAGCAATTCGATTGATTTAGCCTTGTGCTACTGTTGGTTGCTTGCTTTTTTATTTATTATTGCTTTTGCTTTTTACTTTTTTTCTTGCTTTTAGTTTGGTTTTCTGTCAAAATGAACGCATTTTTGGTTGGTATTCGATGATTTGATCCTTCGATTTCTGATTTGTTTTTTTGGGTGGCCTCTAATTTTTTACATTTTTGTCTGCTAGCGAATGTCGTATGATGCATCTATATTATTGTTATTAGTATTTATTTTATAATAATTCTTATAAGCTATAATTCTCTTTGCATGGTTTTGTTCTCTCATTATCGTAATTGAACCATAATTGGATCGCTATATAGATTTTTTTCACTTGGTGGTGGTGCCTCAGATTTAGATCTGTTTTTGTGGTAAGCGGAGAGCATATATGAAAGGGAAGAATATACACATTATTCAAAAACTGATCCGACGAGATCGTGAGCGAGAGTGAGATGGCTATTGCAGCAAAATGGAGGCTCTGTGTTCGAGTGAAAGGTTCGGGGTCTCATGGGTTTTTCTTTTTGATTTCCTCTTTTTTTGCTCTGAGGAGATCATGGGAGAATCTTAAAGGGTAAGGGGCTTGAGGGTGATGAAGGGGTAGATGAGAATCTTCTAGAGACTTACCGCTGGGCTGGCACCACGACCGACAGAACCGGCACGTCCCTTGGCGCGGAATTTGCTGATGGCCTGCTCGGCCAGATCGGCACGCTCCTCGGCCTCCTCCAGCTCCTGCTGAGCCTTGCGGAATTTGGCCAGGTTGAGGGCGGCGATCTCCTCGGCCTCCTCGATCTGCCTCTTGTATGTCTTGATCTTCTGTTGCAGCTTGTCGACCAGATCCTGCATGCGCTCGTGGTTCTTGCGGTCCTCCTCGGACTGGAAGCTCAGCTCCTTGACGCGACGCTCGGACTTGCGCAAGTTCTTCTGGGCATCGGCGTGTCTCCTCTGCTCACCATCAAGCTCGTTCTCGAGCTCGCGGACGCGCTGCTCCAGCTTCTGGATGGCCTTCTTGCCTCCCTTGAGGGCGTTGGCCTCGGCCTCGTCAAGACGGACCTGCAGTTCCTTGATCTGCTGCTCCAGGGCCTTCCTCAATTTCTCCTGGGTCTGGGCATGATCCTGCTCAGCGCGGAGCTCATCGGCCAGGCGGGCGGCATCGACCATAGCCTTCTTGGCCTTCTCCTCGGAGTTCTTGGCTTCGTTGAGGAGCTCGTCCAGGTCGGAGTGCAGGGTCTGCAGCTCGGACTCCAGCTTCCTCTTGGCAGCGGAGATGGAGGCGTTCTGGGCGGACACCTCGTTCAACTGCTCGTGGGCATCGGCCAGCTCCTGCTCGGCCTGGCGACGGCCGCGGTCGGCCTGCTCCAACAGAGTGCGAGACTCCTCCAGTTCGTTCTGGAGGGCGTTGGCACGACGCTCGGAGATACCCAGCTGTTCGCGGGCATCGTCGCGGGCGCGCTGCTCCTCCTCGAGGGCAGTCTGGATGTCCTTCAACTGCTGCTGGTAACGCTTGATGTTCTTCTGGGCCTCGGCGTTAGCCTAAGGTAGGAAAAAAAAACAAAGAAAGGTTGCGATTTAGATTAAAGGTTCTTGTTCCTGAGAGGTTATGCGTCCAATGAGACCCTAGGAAGAAAACCCACCTTGTTGGCGTGATCCAGAGCAATCTCCAGCTCGTTGATGTCAGCCTCCAGCTTCTTCTTCATGCGCAGGGCCTCAGCCTTGCCCTTGGCCTCAGCCTCGAGGGAGGCTTGCATGGAGTCGAGGGCGCGCTGGTGGTTCTTGCGGGTGTTCTCGAACTCCTCTTCCTTCTCCTGGATGCGGCGGTCGATTTCCTGGCGCACCTGGGACAGCTCCAGCTGGGCGCGGAGGACCTTGTTCTCCTCCTGCTCAAGGGCGGCCTCAGCCTCCTCAAGAGCGGCCTGGAGCTCGTCCTTCTCAGCCTCCAGGCGCTTGCGGGCCTTCTCGATCTCATGGATGTTGCGGCCACCCTCACCGATCTGGTCGAGCAGATCCTTGACCTCATCAGCCAAGTTCTTGTTCTCACGACGCACAGCCTCCAGCTGCTCCTGGCCCTCCTCGTAGGCGCCCTTAAGACGGAACAACTCGGTGGAGTAGTTGCGGCACTCCTTCTGGGAGGCATCCAACTCAGCGGCCAGATCGTCGACCTTGAGCTTCCACTCGCCGATGATCTTGTCGAAGGCCTTCTGCTTCTTCTCGGCAGCGTTGGCGATGGCGTTGGCACGGTCCACCTCCAGCTGCAGATCCTCCACTTCGGTGGACAGGCGCTGCTTGGTCTTCTCCAGGCCAATGCACTTCTGGTTGAGCGACTCAATGGTCTCCTCAGCCTCAGCCAGACGGGCCTGCAGCTTCCTCTTGGCCTCCTCCAGCTCCTCAGAGCGGGCGACGCCATCGGACTCGTACTTGCTGCGCCACACCTGGGACTCAGCGTTAGCCTTGGACAGCTGGCGCTGCAGATCGGCCTTGCCCTCAGCCTCCTCCTCAACCTGCTCGCGCAGATTGTCCAGGTCGTGCTCCAAGTTGCGGAACTTGCCAAGGAGGGTAGCGCGCTCGCGCGACTCCTCATCGGCCAGACGCTTGGTGTCCTCCAACTGGGTGGTCAGAGAGATCTTGATCTTGGACAGCTGAGACACCTGGGACTCGGCCTCCTCCAGCTGGCGGAGCAGATCGGAGTTCTCAATGGACAGCTTCTTCTTGCTGGCATCGAAGTCGTTCAGAGTCCTGTTGGTCTCATCCAATTTCGACTGGACCTCGTTGAGGGTGTGCTGCAGCTGCTTGGCGATCTTCTCCTGGGCAGCCTGTTTGGTAATGGGTTGTGGAAAATGGGTTCATTAGTCTCGGCTTGGGTTGGGCACTTTTCTCGGTGGAAAGTGTGGCATTTTGGTTTCGTGTGAGGTGCTGTACAAGGCATGGTTTTTTAGTAGATCAAGCGTGGATATTACTTTAGTGGTGGTGGGTCGTTTTAGTTTTATTTTACATAATTTTTTTCAAGGGATTTTTCGGTCTGGTTGCTTTGCAACTACGTTGATACTATACACAGATGTAGACTTGGAAAAACTATAAACTTTCAGCATTTAAATTTACAGCATCGCGTTGAGAGCAATTACGCATATATAGAGATCAATTTCAATACCTTCTCGTTGGTAATGTGGTCAACACCGGCGCGCAGATCGTTCAACTGGCCGTAGTACTCGTTCTTCTCCTTCTCAGCCCTAGTTTAAACAGATAGATAGAGACACAGAGGTTCGTATTTCACGGGTTAGTTAATGTCTTGTGGGGGATTGAGACAGACACAGTAAGCGAGATACAGAGGCGAGAAGCGAGCGACTTGGTGTCCCATCGTTGAAACCTTCTAGAGACATTTCCTTATATTAGACAGAGAGATAGAGTGAGAGAGGGGCACACAGACGTAGTTTCGTTGTACGTAGTTGTGTGTTTGCTTTGTGTTGTTTATTTGGTTGAAACATGCATCGGTTCAGTGTGATTCTGTATATATGTGTGGATCCCTGGACGCCCGTCAGGAGGTGTCCCTGCTCGGGCGCCACTTGTCACGACATATTACCTTATCGCGACCCAACTGATCGCAAGCGGTACGAGTCTGATTCAGCTCGTTATGGCAAGTCTGGCGATCGTGCTCGGCCCTAGTTTAGCAAATAGGTAAAAGAGCAAATATCTATTAGCGTCGGTTCGGTAACCAAGTACTCCTGAGGACGACTCTATACACCAAGATCTCTGAGGAAGATCTCTCTCTGTCTGATTTTCGGTTGCACCTGAAAAAGCTAGCTAGAAGTCGAATAACATGTGCGGTACTTACTTAGCCTTCAGCTTGTTGAGCTGATCAACCTGCTCGGCCATCTCAGCGACGGCATCGTTGTGCTTCTTGCGCAGGTTAGCCAGGGTGGACTCGTGCTGGATGTTGGCCTCCTCAAGATCGCGACGCAGCTTGCTGAGCTCGGCCTCGCGCTTCTTGTTGAGCTCAATCTGGGCAGAGGTGGCACCGCCAGCCTCCTCCAGACGCTCGCCCAATTCCTCGAGCTCACGGGCCAGATCGGCGCGCTGCTTCTCAGCCTTGGCGCGGGCCTGGCGCTCAGCCTCGACCTCCTCCTCCAGCTCCTCAATGCGGGCCTGCAGCTCCTTGATCTGGCGCTGGTGCTTGCCAACAACGACCTGCTCATCCTCGAGCTTGGCGGTGATGGAAGACAGCTCCTTGTCCTTGCGCTGGATGGTCTGCTCGAGCTCCTTCTTGTTGCGCTCCAGATCGGACACAGCCTCCTGGGTGAGCTTGAGGTCGCCCTCAACCTTGCGCTTGGACTTCTCAACATCGCCGCGCACCTTCTTCTCGCGCTCCAGAGAGTCCTCGAGTTCATCGAGGGTCTGCTCGAGCTTGGCCTTAACCTTGTTCAAGTGGTTGATCTTGTCCTCAGCGGACTGGAGCTCCTCACCGGTCTTCTGGTTGGTCTCGCCCTGCATCTTCTTCTCCTTGTTCAACTTGTTGATGAGCTCATCCTGGTGGGCGATCTCGTCGTTCAAGTTGCGGATCTGGTGATCCTTGGTGGCCTTGTCCTGCTCGGCCTTCTGGACGTTCAATTCCAGATCCTCGATGTCCTTCTTCAGGCCAGAGATCTCCTGGTCGGCCTTCTTCTTCTGCTGGAACAGCTGGTTGCGGGCATCTTCCTCCTGAGTCAGGCGCTCTTGGATGTCCTATGGTAATCGAACAAAAGTGGAAACGGTGAGGGTGAGGCTGGGTTAAGTGGGTGAGTAAGTAGGTGAATGAGTGGCCACTGCTAAATTTAGCCAATTGCGCAAATGCCTCGAAATAGCCGAGCAACTTTCATGCTCGATTGCACTTGATCAATTTCGCGTTTTCCGCTTTTGCGGATCTTGGATTGATGCCATCATTTAAATGGGCCTGATTCGGTATGGGATTAATGGGATTGGGTCTTAACACTTACGCGCAGCTGGTTCTCGAGGTCGTTCTTCTGGGCGGTCAACTTGGAGTTGCGCTCCTGGAAGTCCTGCAGCTGACCCTTCTCGCCGGACAGGGAGTCCAGCAGGGCGGTCTTCTCAGCCAACAGCTTGGCGTTGAGGGCCTCCAGCTCCTTGCGCACTTTCACTTCAGCGGCGTGCAGTTCCTCAGCCTTCTTGGCCTTCTCCTCCAGACGCTGCAAGTCATTAGAAGCATTCGATGGGTTAGAAAAGGAGCCGCCAGAGCTGCTCTCCTCAGCTGTCGGGGCTTGTGGTGGTGGTTCGACGGATGTGGGTTCTGCCGGAGGAGCTGCAGCAGGAGGTGCCTCCTCTGCAGCTGGTGGGGCAGCCTCGGCAGGAGGTGCTTCCTCAGTGGCACTGGGTGTGGTTGCTTCGGATGATTTTTTCGTTTTCTTGGTTTTCTTTTCATCGGCCATTGTGCTGGATAACTTTTAATAACTCTCTTTCGCTTGTGCTAGCTTGCAGGTTTGCTTTCAAGCAGGCTTATAAGCTCGAAACTCTCTCGAATTGAACTGATCACTTTTGATAATCCTGTTCACTTTATAATAACTCCCACTCTAGCTATAATGCCAGTTAACTCCACATTCAAATTCGTTATATCAAGATGCTCCCTAGACTAGCTAGTCAACCCTTGTGCTCAGTTCGATTGGTTCTTCGTTGGGGGTTCGTTTGTGGTACGCGTTACCGCGACGACGACTGGTCAAATACAACTGGAATGGCTGCTGCAAATGCACTGGGCCACTTGGGCTATAAAATTAGCAAACGCCCCGAAGCGAGCAGAGCTGAGCAGAGCAGCGCCACGGCAGCTGCTGCCACTTGGCATGTGTGTAATCGCCTTGGCCAGGAGGAGGTAGCCATCATAATTCACAAATCGCTGCCATTGCTATGGGCAATGGGCTGGCGTACAGTGCGGGGCTTTGGTATGGGGCCTATCAACTCACACTTGTGCGGCGGGGCCAGCAGGTGTACCATCTTAAGTATATATAGAAGGCACATACATGCATTCAAGATTGTGCGTGTGTATACATCATGTTAAATTACTCATCGGGAATCGGAACTATACGTGGGCATCTCTTCGGTCATTTTTTATTATTTAATTAGCAAGCTAATTGGCAAACTAATTGTGGCTCTTAAAGAAACCGCTCGAGCTATGTGGCAGGGCCCAGAATAGACCGCCGCAGCGCTAGTCATAACTTCTGACCAAGATGTATGTGTACTGGGGAAACTATGTACCATGTACATGGGGAATGTGAGAGGTGAACGAGTTATTGGATTCCAGCGAAAAGTTTCGTTGGGGTAAACAGTGGCCACATTTGGCCCGAAAGTGCGAAGAGATTATGACAGCATCTATTTTTGGCTGCCCCCGCGATTGGAATCAGATCGTATCGATATGTTCGGGCAGCTGCTCTAAGTGGGTGGATGTTGTTTTCAGTTTTCGGTTTTCAGCTTTTAGTGAGCATGGGTTGCATGTCCGTGCTGCAGGTATTTAGTTGTGTGCTTAATTAAGCGAAAGAATTTCAACAACGCAACAATGTTTATGGCCATTGGCTAAAATAAGATTGAGTTTTGGGGATTTGATTGGGGTGCAGCTGCCCGGACCCATCCAATTACCCCAGACAATGAGCGGGGCACGCTAACCGACTGCGAATCCGAACGGAATGGACATACCAGGGCTACATCAGAGCAGTCGTCGCTTGATTGTCACCAGCAACTGCTCCGTCCAAGTTCACACTCGTCGAACCACAAATACCACCAAACGCTGGCAGACCGCTGACGAAGATGTCCCAATGTTCGCTATACTCACGGCAATCTCATCCTCGATGCGGCTGACGTTGAGGAGGGGCTTGACCTTCTGCCACAGCTTGTACCAGGGCCAGGTACGGAGCTGCAGGTACTTGCGCAGGTTGCGCTGGACAACCTTGAGGGCGACGCGCTGTTCCTGGAGCTTCTTGAAGCCCTTGCGGGACAGGTAACCACGAGCCCAGGCCTGCATCCAGGACATGATCTTGCCCAGACGCTCATCACGGAACTCCTCCATCTGACCCAGGACACCGGCGCGGAAGAACACCTGTTTGTGGTTTAGAGGGTTTTTGTGGGTTGGGGAAAAATAATAATAAGTTAGTCTTCTGTTGGTTTCGCTGTCTGAAGAGCGCGTGCACTAAGCGGAATCCGGAGATCTTTTGGGTAAAACCCTCGGACAGTTCTTTGGATTCTTTTTTTTTTTTTTTTCTTTTCTTGCATTTGCATAAGCGGTTCTTCAAAAACACTTTTGGACAGGTTGAACTGGGATAGATAGAGGATGGATGGTTGGAACAATACAACAGAAAGTACATAAAATCACAAGACTTACGATTCAAGACAAACAACATATATTGGGTTTAGTAAATAGGTGCGGAGATGGGGTTAAATACAGGCAGATGAGGTAACACTCAGATGAGACTCAGACATGGCAAGATAAATGCTCCAGGCCAAACGTCCCACAGCCCAATCCCCGACAAGAGCTGTGTACTAGCAGCTGAAAGTGTCACGGTTGGCTTGTGGAATGCTGATCAGAAGTTATTATCTTGTAGTAAGCAACGAAAGTGTGGCAAGAAATGGTGAGGTGTTTTTAAGAAATGCAGACACTTAAGGCGAATGAAGTCGGAGAGAATATATTCAGATATGCCAGCGACTCGATTTAAAGCACAGAAACACCATAATTGATGGGCTGGCTTTAACTCAAATGCAGCAGCGTACTGAAATATTTTCACCGGATTCAAGCAGAAGAAAATATGTGCTGTGGATGCTTTGTGGCTGTGATTGAATTTGTAAGATATATTGTCTGCGATATACCTTTGTGTTACCCAAACGGTACTGATCTTCGGGCAAATCGATAAACTTAATGATTATTTCAGCGGCCTTTTTGTCTTTCTCAACGCCCTGCAATTGCTTGGGGCACATGATCTTGTAGCTGTATGGGGGTTTTGTAGTTTGAATGTATTGTATTAATTTGTTTCAAACGATTTAGTTAATGTTAGAGTGCATACATACTAACTAAATTTTGGATCGGTTTTCGGGGTTGGGGGTTAGATAAATTAACTACTGACTAGGGAATAGTAGAGTTACGTCTAGGTAAGTTACTACTAAAACGAAGTGTTTACACCAATAATGAGGATTTTGGGAGGGGGGTTGCTGCTACCTTTTCATAAAGGCTTTTCGCTAATTGGTTCGTGGAAAGGATCAGGGTTTTTTTTTGGAAGTCCAATTTATAGAGATTGAGAGAAAAAGGACATGCGCACAGAGAGTTCCTGGCTCAAGATTTAAGCTTTTTGCTTAGTTTGCATCTCGACCAAGGTCCGACTCCATGAGAGTTTTGTGTGTTTTTCTGTTTTGTTGTTGGGTGCAATGTGAAAATGTGTGTCTGGACATCTGTTTCTGAGCCATTGACAAAAGTGTTTTGGGAGTTTTTGAAGTATTCGTGGAAGTGCTGAAGAAATGTTTGGTTGTGCGTGCCTTTGTGTTACCCAAACGGTACTGATCCGCATCCAATTCGGTCGATTCGATAAGGACCTTCGTGCATTTCTTGGGATCTTCAAGATCCTTGATACCCTTGGGGTTCAGGATTTGGTAGCTAAATGTTTACATATATATGATGATAATCAACATTAAATGATACTACAGTATACCAAGTATCTAATATGGTTTAGTATGTCTAGCTTATGTCTAGTGTTATATACAGTTGATCTTAACAAAGAAATCTTCAAAGGGGCAACTTTCTACATTAGAACTTTCGAACCCATGCTTGGGGCTTTACGAGTGAGTGTGCTGTGTGTGCGTGTCTATGTGTGTGTGTGTGGAGTTGGTGTAGTTGGAATTCATATCAATTCATTTCATTTCCGGGAAGGGGGTAGAAGTCATTCAAAAGTGCTGAACTTGAACTGAGCGCCCTTAGTAAGGTTCTGTTCCTGTTTACCTAAAGGGCGCCTAAGATCTGTAGGATTTTGTACTGGATTTGTATTTCATTGTCTGTTTGGTGGTTGCTTTTGGCTCGTATCACCACTGGCTGGCATTTGAGATACGAGAGAAGTTCGATTGTATTGTATGTATTGATAGATCGAGCGCGAGAGAGATTCATTCGATACGAATACGAGTTGTGTGGTATTCGTCAAGTGTAGAGGGGAGATAGAATAGATATTTCAAAACTACTTGATTGGGGTTGGAGCAGAAAATAAAAGAGAGTTCAAAATGCATGAGCATAGAGGTCGAAATAGATCGGAACGTGTCCCTGCCTTGGTGTGTCCAATGCGGTACATGTCGGGATCCAATGAGGTGGACTCCAAAATGACTTGCCCACACTTCTTGGGATCGTCGACGCCAACAATGCCAGCTGGGTTCAGGATCTGATAGCTGTAATATGGAGAGGTCATTTATACCAGTGCACCCTATCGGTACAGTTGTGTCCTGTCCACTCATGTGTTTTTGCATATATTGTTCGGTTTTGAGATTGAGGTGTAAAGTGTGTGGTGTTTCGTGTATGGGGTTGCTCTCTCGTTGAGGTTTTCTCGAGCACCCATTGAAAGATTATTGACTACACAAAGATACTGTTGAGCCATCCACTCATAAGTGTTTGTGTCGGTTTGTTCACACAATTTTGAAGTTGGTTTGCCAGATTAAGCTTAGGTAAAGGAAGAACTTTTTCATGCCTTGGTATGACCCAGACGGTACAGGTCATCGTTCAGCTCGGTGGTTTCAATCAGAATCTTAGAGGCTTTCTTTGGACAATCGAGGTCCTTAATGCCACGGGGGTTCAGAATCTGGTACCTGTCAAGATGTAGAATTTGGTTTTGATTCGATGTTCTGAACAGATCGTGCTACACACAGTAAGACTCTTAAACGGAGATACACCTAACATAGAGGCACAGCACTGGAACTGGAACTGGAACTGGATCTGATATTTGGTACATGGTACATACAAAGAGGAGAAACAAGAGGGAGTCAAGAGCGAGATACACTAGTGATACAGTTGGAGCATGGACATTCGCTTGGATATACAAAGTGGATAGTTTGAAAGGGAAGTTATATATGCGTGCCTTGGTGTGACCAATGCGATACATGTCGGGGTCCAGTCCGACGGCTTCCAGACACTTGCCGGCCGCGTTCTTGGCCAGCTTTTCGGCCGTCATGATGGCAGGGGCCAGAATCATGTAACTAGAGTTGGGTATTACAATTTACAAGTTAATTATTGATCGTAATTACTAAATAGTAGTTCCTACTCCTAGTTGTAACCCGACTGGTGTGTATGTACAGTAGGCTGGGGGTGCTGCACTATATCTCTGATATCGAACTAAGTACTAAGTCTAGGTGCTAGTGTATAAGAGTTAAGTGTAGACCTAGGGCCTCGATGGACCCAATACTTACCGCATCTTGAAGTCGGGGTACACCATCCTGTTGGGGAAGCCCTTACGGCAAATACGGATACCTTCAAGCACACCGTTACAGGTCAGCTGGTGCATAACCAAATGGGCATCAACCATGCCAGGCTGCTTCATCTCGTTGGGAATGATGCAACGGACGAAGTGAGGCTGGGTGGAGCGCAGAGTGGTCATCAAGCTGTTCAACTGCTCCTTGTAGGCAGACGAGACGGTAGCGAAGCCACCACCCTTCTTGCCACGACCTCCCTTGGCCTGTTCACCGCCACCCGACTGGCCGGCGTGATCGGCGAAGATTTCGATCAGCAGCTTGTTCTGCGACTTCTTGAACTGGTCGACAACGGTATCGTTCAGGGGATCCTTGTTCTTCTCCAACCAGCCGGTGATGTTGTAGGCGACGCAACCAGCATAATGGCCGATGGCGAAGTGGGCAGCCTGCTGACCGGGCTTTGGAGGCTTGGGCTTCTGGAAGGGAGCGGACTTGCCCAAATGGGTGTTGGTCAGCTTCTCCGAGAAGGTCTGATCGGTGGCCTTGGGGAACATAGACTCTTCCTCCAGGATGGACAGGATACCCATGGGCTATTGGTGCGAGAAATCGAAGTTTCTTTCATTAGTTTCTTCTGTCGATTATTTTAGCACGGGGCTGCTGTAAGATTTTCTAGTAGCAAGCACGCATTAACATTTAAGTAGTTTTTGTTTTCACAATTCTCGTAAGCGGCATAACGCTCGACTAAAACTAAGACGGTACCACTAATAGAACACATTAGTACATAGAACTTACCCCTTACTGTTTTAGTTGTGAGTCGTAAAGTTGCAAATGCATTAGACAGTGGTTGGTGCTTGTTTAGCTTTAGGCGATCTTACAACTAAGTTAATGGAAATTAATATCGATTAGATTTTGCATTAGATTAGATCACATTCTCCACGGTGCATTTCTATTGCAATTGTGTATTATTGTGTAATGGTCAGCATGGGCTATCTGCTCTGTTAGATAGTTGTCGCCGCGTCTGTACCTTTTCGATCAGATCAATACACATTTGCAGATCCATGCCGAAATCAATGAAGGTCCATTCGATGCCTTCGCGTTGGTATTCTTCTTGTTCCAAAACGAACATGTGATGATTGAAGAATTGTTGCAGTTTTTCGTTAGTGAAGTTGATGCACAATTGTTCGAAACCGTTGTACTAGATTGTGGAACGGAACAATGTGTAACATAATAGTAAAGCGGTGTTAATTAGGATGTAGTTTCAATGCTTGGTCGAAATAGTTTTCGTTTTGGTTAGTTTCTTTTCGGTCTTCCCTCGAACTCTTTCTGGGGGTTCTCCTTTGTTCTGGACAGACATGACATAAAGGTGGGTGATGGGTGGTGGGCGCTTATAACATATACGTATTTGGAGCTAGAAAACGCTTATGGGCGCACTTCTCCGCATGACTGTAAAAATAAGTATAGATATGGCACCCCCTTCTGGGATCATCAGTTCTAGATGATTTGCCATTCGGGGGTTACGGAACGAATTATAAATAAAACTTATTCATATTTATAGATAGGCAACGAGCTGGTGGCGGATAGTTTGAAAATCTTTGGCTTGGAAGGCTGGTTTTTGGTGCTATTGCGCGGAGACGAACCTTTTCAATCAGATCGATACAGGCCAACAAGTCCATACCGAAATCGATGAAGGCCCAGTCGATGCCTTCCCTCTTGTATTCTTCTTGCTCCAAAACGAACATGTGATGGTTGAAGAATTGTTGCAACTTCTCGTTGGTGAAGTTAATACACAGTTGCTCGAAACCGTTGTACTAGATATCGTTTTTGGGGGGAATCGGTGTGGATTGGTGCGATGAGTATATATATTCAGTGCATATAAACATAGTGATTGGGGGTCTGGGGGGCGGCCTGACATTCAAAATACACTCATTGGCAGTTTACCTGGGATCACTCTGACGATAAAGCCCTCGACTTTGATTGAAATCTAAAAGATAGACTGGCTGTGCATGACAAACAAGAATATTTCGGTACATTTCCCGAACGAGACACACAATACAAAGTTTAAAGACTGAGGAACACGAATTGAGTTTAAAGCTTTTAAGCACCTTTTCAATGAGATCGATACAGGCCAGCAAGTCCATACCGAAATCGATAAAGTCCCAGCTAATACCCTCCTTCTTGTATTCTTCCTGCTCCATGACGAACATGATATGGTTAAAGAACTGCTGCAGCTTCTCATTGGTGAAGTTAATACACAATTGCTCGAAGCCGTTGTACTACATTGGAGTCGGGAATATTTACACAATAAAATAGCGATAAAAGTGGATTATCGAAGGCTACTGCTACTGTGGCTTCTGTGTCTTTTGTGTGTATCTGTGGGTTTTTTTGGGTGCGAAGAGAGAGGGTGCACCTCGTATGTAGATAATTCCCCGAGTGATTTTGAATTCCTAGCTAAACTGTTGAGAGACGTGTTAGCAGGTCAGCAGTGTGTGGGCCTCCAGCCCCGAAGTCATCGAAATGAAGTGGGCCGGGGGGTCACTCACTGCTACAGCAGGCCAACATCCCCCCAGGGGATCCATGTGTATGGAGCACCTTGGGCGATGATGGCCCGCTCAAGTCCCCCGATCTGTCCGATACTTACGTCGAAGATCTCAAAACCAGCAATATCCAGCACACCAATGAAGTGCTGACGCTTCTGCTGGGTATCCAGAGTCTCGTTACACTTCTTCACCAGCCACTTGAACAGACGATCGAACACACCCTTGCAGAGGGCACCGATCGAGTTGGTGACCTGCTGGACGTTACGGCCCTGGGTGACGAACTCGTTGCCGACCTTGATGCGGGGCTTCAGCAAGTTCTTGTACAGCTCGGCGGTGTCGCAGCCGAACAGCTTGGACACACGGCCACCCTCCTCCTCGCCGTCCTGCTCAGCCTGCTCCTCGCGACCACGTTGCTTGAACTTCATGCCACCCATATGCATGACAGCGGCGGTGATCCTGTACACATCCTCCTTCTCCTGCTTGGTGAAGCCCAAGATGTCGAAGGCTTGCTGTGGGTCGAAAATGTTGGTGGCACAAAAAAGTGGTACTTTAGTAAGGGAAACCTCTCCATTCTCGTGTCTTCGGGTTAATGGCATTTATCAGCGTTATTTTTTGGGTTTGGTTTTGAGCGTTTTTTTTCTGTGGTTGAGTGTAGCTTACATCTAGTAGATCGTGCAGAACATGCTTCAAACGGTTCACTACCAAAAGTTACTAAAGTTTTTATCGAGCAGCAAGTAAAGGCGTTAGGGTTAGTAGACCTACGGGTGCTACTATTTATGGTCTATACATATATAGATATAGCTAGGTTTACCAGGTGGCTTAAGTATTCCGGAATCGTTGGGAAACGCGTGGATTGCCGGGTCGCTTAATCACTAACAAGACAAGATTCACAAGGAAATTTAGGGATTTTCTCTCGGGGTGATCTAGACGAAATTTTTATGAGGTTTACGTGCTGAGTTCTTAACCAGTTTGTTGGTACACACAACGGCTGTCAAGTCAGTCTGCGGCCGTTAACACACAAATATCGTTTTAGATACACCGGATCCCAATTGGATTTGTACAAAGTATCTATTCGTGGCACAAATCAGGGGGTATTCACACACTCGTCCTTTTCATCTAAAACTATGAGTATCTTAGGGTAACATGATGCATTTACATTCCAGGCAAAAAGTCAAAGTCGGGGACAACGGAATCGACGTTGTCGGGGCATTCGTATTAGGTACAGGTACAGATAAAGAAATGGTCACAGCATCCGTGGGATGCGTTTTTTCGGGCAGGGGTTGCGACATTCGCCATTCCATCATTAATACTCTATGTGCCCCGTTTTTTTGGGGACTCGTATTGGAAACGGAACTTGGGTAACCACAAAAAAAAACACATGGAAAGAAAAGAAAATCACAAAACACACAAAAGATGTCTGTTTGGTTCGGGCGTGGTGGTTGGTTATAGCTCATCGGTTGGTGGGTTTTCCTTGTCGTTCAGACGTCACCGATATCGGATGCATATATATGTTCGGGAAGTGTCTATATGTCTGTGCGTGTGTGGGTTGTGTGGGGTGTGAAGTGCAGTTTGGTTGTGTTTGGTGTGTGTTGTTTGTCGACCACTTACATCTGCAAGCTGGAATTCCTCACCGTCATCCATGTTGGGTACAGTGACTTTACCCTGGGATACGTTATAGTAGTCGTAAATGTTATCGGAGAGGAAGCACATGTCTGCATACATATAGTCGGAGAAAAGGATTCTTTGGTTTAGCAAGAAGAACAGTACTTATGCTCTAAGCCTAGGGTTTCACTCATGTTCAATGCGTGTGTGCTTTGTGCTATGTGTGGCTATGTGTTTAAGGTGTCTGTGTGTGTGGGGCGTAATCCTTGTGCATTTTATCCCAGCCAGGAGCGGTTTTTCATCTCTCTGTCTCAATGGCATTTGAGTAAAACCCGGTGTCACGTGAGCGAACCGAAATGGAATCACGTAATCTGATTCGGTGTAGGATCGGCCGAGATTATTTCTGCTCCCAGCTGAGGACTATTTGGTCTATTTGGTGGCTTTTGTGTATGGTACAAGCGGAATATTGGATGGTGGTGCAAACTACTTGGGAAGAAATTGACAGAATTGTAGAGAAACGAGAAAGAGATAGAGATTGATAGAGAGCGCAGTAACTCAAGATAATTCCGGAATAACACTTGAAAGTTAATCATATGTACACAGATATCATAGCCGTCACTACATAGAGCGAGAGAGATCGATCAGAACGTGTTTGGATCATTGTCAAACGTTATCAATGGTGTTCGTAGGAGAAAAAAACTATTTAATACATAATAAGTACTTGATAGAAAAGAAATCTTTTTACAACAGTTCCGAGCCGGAAGCTGGAGTTGGATTGGGTTGGGAAGCACTCGTCGACCTGCACCAAAACTTACGTCAGTTAACTCAAATTCTTCACCATCGTTGACACCGGGTATCCGCGTTTTGCCCTGGCAAATGCCGGGATAATCGCCAATATGTTGGGTCAGAAATACCATCTCTAATTTACGCGAACGAAGAGGCTCAATAATATAGCATGTAAGAATAATAACAGGGTGGTTTGCTTTGTGTTGTGTAGGAGATAGTCCCTATGCCCTATACCCTACCCTACCTACTTTCATAAAAACTGACTACGATTATTTGTTTTAAGTTGATTAGGTTTCTTAGATTAGGTTTTAGGTTTAAGGCTATATTAGGCTTTGGGCTTCTGCAAGCATTATGAATTTTGTAAGAGACTAGGACATGAAGTTTAGGACACTGATTCAGGATCGTACATAGATATGTACATATGTATAGGTGGGACAACATTGAGGACACAACATCGAAGAGACATGTTTGGTTTGGGGTTATGGATTGGGTTATGGATTGGGTAGTACGATTATGCAGACAAGTAACCATGTTCTGTATGGCCTTACATCCACGGCGACCCATTCCTCGCCATCGTTGACGCTGGGTATGGTCGTTTTGCCTTGCGAGACAATGCGATAGTCGTAAATGTTGTTCGATAGCAGACACATTTCTTTATACGATATATATACGATATATATATGCGAACAACATTGTACGATAATTATGAGTGGTGTGGTTGTGTGTTGTGGGATTTGGTGGAAGGTATATATGGAAAGGTAGAAAAATACATATTTAATAATGTCCTTCCCGTAAGGGGTTCTGTGTTAGTCCAATGTGAAATGAGTTACAGTTTCTGTTACTGGTTGGTTGGTTGGTTGATTGGTTGGTCGATGGGCAGGGGTCTAAGTGAAGGCTTTCTACTATGGACTCCAATTATCCGTTACTCTGGATGGTACTTGGCATAGTATTGGGCTATAGCTAAGCGGATAGGGTGTGGCCTAATCCATTTACGATACGATAGCGGTACGCAATAAATAGTTAACCAACTGGATATAAATTGCTCTAAGATAGATTACGATAATTTAAGTAGTAGTTTAGCCAAATAATAAGTATCTAAGTGTCAATAAACAATATAAAAAAAGAAATTTAGAATCATATAAAGGTGGGGACAATTACATCGGTGAGGGAGAACTCCTCAGCATCATCGATACTGGGTACAGTGACCTTGCCCTGGGAGACAATGTGGTAATCGTAGATGTTATCGGTCAACAGACAGATTTCTAGACAGATACGGCGTATATAGAGAGTACATCGATTAATCTATGGTTTCAGTTTTGTATGGGTGGGTATGTGTGTGGTATGTGTATGTGTATGCTGTGTTTGTGTTCGTTCGTGTGTGTGTGTGTAGAACCTAAACAACAACTAGAAGAGATTTCTGGAGAAACGGAAAGTTCCCCGATTGTCTGGTGATGGATGGATGGTCGGGTGAACGAATGAGGCGATTGTATACCTTTAACACCGGCAACAGAGCCAGACATGATCTGGTAGAAGATGTGGTAGGAGCGCTCCAGGGACTGCTGGGAGATGACACGGGCCTTCTCCAGCAGATCTGTAAGAGTGGAGATATGGCATCAGTAAGTTGCATCATTATTGTAGAAGATGGAAACTTACAGGTCTCAATATCAGCACCAGCCAGCTTGCCAGTAGGGCCGAAATGGATACGGATGAATTTACCCTGGTTTGCATAGGAAAATACATTTTAAGTCCAATGTCCCATGTCTCATCAAGTTGTAGAGGGTACTTACGAAACGGGAGGAGTTATCGTTACGCACGGTCTTGGCGTTACCGAAAGCCTCAAGCACAGGGTTAGTCTGCACAACCTGATCTTCCAGGGAGCCCTTGTTCTTCTGGGACTCATCCTTCTTGGTCGAAGCGCCAACAGTGGCGAAGTACGCAATGACCTTCTTGGTGTTCTCAGTCTTTCCGGCACCAGACTCACCGGTGATCAACATAGATTGATTCACGTGGTTGGTCAACATGTCGACGTAGGCACCGTCAGAGATGGCGAAAATATGGGGTGGCACCTCATTACGGCGCTTGCCACGGTACATCTTAGCGCAACGGTTGGTATACACGGGGTAGCGCTTGTAAGGATTGATGGCAACGCAGAAAAGACCAGAGTAGGTCTGTTTTTTGTTGGAGAGGAGAAAAGAGAATTTGGTGATTAATACGGCTGAAGATTTCAGTGATTTTGGTTTGTTAGCTAATATTTTTTGAATAGGAAAGTTAGTTTTTGGGGCTGGCAAATCGAGAGCTTCTCCACAAGTCATAAGTACTCGTTTTTGTAACTGTTTCAGTCTTTCTTTCTGGAGAGCTCTCAGCCCCGTCATAGATAGAGGTGAATATTAAAGGAGAATTTTACTTAAAAATAACATTATTAGTAACAGTTTTGGTTGTCATTTGTGGTCTACCAGTTTTTTGGTGTTCGGTTTTTGTTATGAATAAAAAACTAACTACGATGTTTGGTTGGCAGGATACTTGTTTAAAGTTTTCTGTTTGGATTGGGGTAATGATGGTTTGATTGATTGATGATCTTGTTGGGATAACTTTCAGCTCAGCATCCTTTGGTGTGTTGATAACCAATTCTCATGGCTTTGCTTGTGTGTGGCAAGTGTGTTTGTTTCTTTCCAGTTGTGCGCTTCATCCGACTGGACGGCAAAGTTTTGGATTTGGATTTCGGTTTAATAGAAGCTGATTAATGCATACAATACAGGAGATGAGGTGTTAGCTGAGGGTTAGGAGTTTCATATAGCTTTCTAATACATGACATACATGAGTTTGGTGTTTTCCAAAAGTAAATTCATGATGAGAGTGGGTTAGCAGCCTACTCAAGTGCATTAGGTTTGTATTCAAGCTTGAATCAGAGACTAGTAGAGCTCTAATAACAATTTGTTCCAATTTTGAGATGTGGGTTCTTGGAGAGTGAGTGTTGGGAAAGCGGTGGGGTAATAACATAGAACGCATTTAACTGTGCCACCCTGGATCGGCAATTACTTACGTAGATGAGCTTGTTATAGTATCGCTGTCTCAAGTTATGGAGCACAGAGGCGTCGTTAAGGTATGTCAAGTTGGACATATCCTCGGCTTTTTCGTATTTTGGAGGGTTCACTTGCTGGAGCTGATCTTTCTTGAAGTCTCGCGACTATGTTTTGTTCGTTTTTTTTTTCGTTTGTGTGTCATTTCAGTTCGATTTCGTTATGTTCGTGTCCCGCCCAATTGGTTATGTTTAGTTTTTGTACAATTTTTTTTGGTTGGTTAGTCGTTTTTGAGTTTGGAGTTTTTTTGAGTTTGAGAGAAAGAAAAAGAGATACCCATATATTAGTGAGTCTCTGGCAGTACGGAACTTACGTAGATGAGCTTAGCATAGTAACGCTGACGCAGATTGTGCAACACACAGGGAGTGTTCAGCACGGTCATGTCGGCCATATCTTCGATTTTTTCGAATTTCGGTGGATTAACTTTCTCCACCTTCTCGGATTTGAAATCTTTTACCTAATCATATGCATAGATGTGAGATCTATAGTTTCTTTTCGTTTTCATGACTCTATTTAAGGGAGCTCTTGGAGTTCTTGTGGGGCGGCAGTAGTTCCTTTCCCTTGCTACCCATGGACAAGGTGATTTTGTAGTACCAAAATGACTTTGCCCCGGGGCAACAAGGGGCAGGCCATTGAGAGAGCTACCCCTAACAAAGGAACCCCAATAGACCCTTGTACTATTTTTTTTTTCGATGATTTGTTGTTGTATTTTCATGTAGTCCTTGGGGACGATGTTATTACCTCTCCACCAGGCAAGCCAACGGAGACGATATCGCCCTTGGTGGCCTTGATCTCACCAAGGAGATAACCCTCCTTCTCGTCGGGCACCCAACAGTTCTTCTTCGAATCATAGGGTTTCGATTGATCGATACGCCTCTGTTCCAAAGACACGAACAGGTATGGCGCTGGATCCTCATCCTCAAGATTTGGGGCTGGCTTCGGCATCTTGATTAAATTTCGCTTTTACAGTTAAAAACTCGAGAAATAAATGGGACTTTCAAAATTTCTTAGTATCGCGTCGTGAGCCCAAAACTTCCCTGTAAAAAAAGAAGGAAAAATATTCAGAATTATTTTATGTTTTCCCAATATAAGAGTAATATTTTTGGATTTTTCGAAGATCTGATTTGTTGGTTTTATGCTTTTGACCCATTTTGACAGCAACAGCAATAGCAGGCACCGAGGAATACACACATGTCGGCGATATATGTGTGTGCGAATGATATTTCGAAAGTTCAATTTCGATTTCCAAATATGAACATATTTTTTGAAATTCCCGTTACCGTAACCGGATATTTTTGTGTGTGTGTGTGTGGATATTCGAATGCTTTGATTTTATTTCACACCTCAAAGTTAATTAGGCCTTGTGCTCTGGTTGTTGTTGTTTTTCTTATAAACAGACAACAAGTGAATTGTGTGGGTTGTCGCCTAAATATAGATCACGGATCCGATACGGACACCTACAAATGAATATATATTATATATGTATACATATATATATATATGTATATGTAGGTGTATGCGAGCGCCCGATATATGTAGTATTTTCCGTATATGTGGGGCGTTGGTATTTGTTACGTAATGTCGATTTTAAATTGAATTCTCGCATATATTCTTCCAGGTTTTTTTTTGGATTGAGGAAACACTCTGAACAACGATTGCATAACTCCTTTCGACGCCGATATAAAGCTTTCATTTTTAACTCACTCTCACTCTACTCTCTCTCTCTCTAGATTTCCGATTTATTCGATTCGTATGCGGCACACGATTTCGGTTTAATTAAGCTGCTATCCTGAGCGAGTTGCAAGATCGCAATGATCCCTTTTTTTTTTTTTTGAATAGAGCTCGTAGGCAATGAGATTTTCGAATCGAAAATCCACACAAAATCGACAATCGACAATTTCGATTCGATGCGACGCGAACTTTCAGCGAATGCGTTATTTTTAAAATTCTCGAAATTGTTTCGAAACTAAACACATGCATATACTTTGTATACTATATGTATGTGTATTCGGTTGATTCGAGAAGCTTTTTTCGGCTCATGCTACCGCATGGCACACATAGATAGATATATGTATATATATATATATATATATATATTCATATACGTACAGAGGTATTGGCGATCTCTGTCTAATGTCTTTGGTTATTTTTAAAACATATTCGAAATATTTTCGCTCATGTATATGAGTCGACAGAGAATCGAATTCGAATTCTAATTCTATCTTTTATTTGATAGTATGCCACACGCATATCTCTCTCTCTCCCTCTCAGGCACACAGGTATATATTTGTGTATTTGTTTGGCCAGTAATTCGAAATGGCTATTACAGCATTCGGACACATTTCGAAAACAAAAATGTTCACTCTTGATGAAGTAACAGCTGGCTGTCTCTCTCTAATCAATCTTTGATTGATGATATGTGAGTCAATTTCAGATATTTAAATATTTTTCAAATAAAAATTAACTGAATTTCCTTGGATATAAATGTCAGATGATACGAGGAAGGATAATAACTATTTTAGGACTTTAAATTGAGGTTAACTGAAGTGATTTTAACTTTTAATTTCTTTCTTTTAATTCAAATAAGTTTGAATTGGAATGATTTGATTTGAATGTCCTCGTATCCTGGTTACTTCACTTTAAGCTTATTTTTCGGTTACACAAGAACCTTAAGATAGAGTTGCATGCTTATCGCGAGACTTGATCTTCGGCTAACCAATTAGCACCTATAGGTTAGGTTAAGTAACTGAAGTAGTAGTAGTGTTCCTAAGGTAAGATCGTTAGTGGTAATCCATTTCGATTCGATAATCCGCGATAATCCGGGTCACAGTTATCCAAATGGCAAATCACATATAGTTTTCATAGATCCTTTTTGCGCCAGGACATTTACCGCACACACACATAAACACTTTTCTTGCTTTTCTCGATTGTTTCGTATATATATATATATAAATATATGCAATAGTAATAATTATTTAAGGTATATTCTTTCTTTTTGACAAAAAGGTCAAATCGCTGCTGCTGTTGCTGCTGCTGGTGCTGTTGCTGCTGCTACCGCTGGGTAATATCCACAAAAATCAGAGTTCGCACATCAAAGGTGTTGCACTTACGCGCTCGAAAGCCGTTCTGAACCGTGCAGCCGGTAAACTTGCCTTTTATACGGGGCAACTTGATACCCATGCTTCGCCTGAGGCTTTTCCCCCCAAAAAGCTTTTCCTTTCGGTGTGCGTGGCGCTGTTTCTGTTTCGATTTCGGTTTTTTCTGCTCCCTTTTTCGGTCTAGCATCATCTCGGCCTCATCGCCGGAGCAGTTGCCCCTTCTCAGCAAGTGGGCATTGCCTCGGGTATATGTGGTGAGCGCGTATGATGCAATCAGGATTGCCGAGAGAGCTGGGAGCTTTTCTTCTCCGCCAACGATTGCGTGAGCGATCCCCCGATCCGCAATCTGCGCCACGCTCTCCCATTTCCCATTTCCCCCATCTTTGCATGAATCAAATCCATTTCAATGACAACGGTTCCGCGGTGAAGAAATCCTTCTCTGCTCATTTTCTACTCGGGGGAGCTTTCTTCTTGTCTTTTTTCTATTTTTTTTATTTTTTTTATTTTTTTTTTTTGCTTATTTCACATATCATTTCTAGCCAGACTGTGTGTGTGTGTGTGTGTGTGTGTGTGTGTGTGTGTGTGGTGGGGGATCTTTATTTGTTTTTCTCGGTGATCATTTTTCGCTTTTTGTTCTGGTTTTGGTTTTTGGTCACCTCAATGCCAATTTGATCTGGCAGCCCGAAGACTGGGAAGGAGGGAGAGAGGGGTCTAAAAAAGAGATCGGTCGGCGCCATAGCGATCAGTGGGTGCTTCCCTCCGATCGGCGATCGCTTTACGATCAGTAACTAAACAGCTGTTCGAGGGGATCGTTCGATCGTTGATCGGCAATCAATCTAGGCTATGGATCCACCCACAAAAGCATCCCCAAAAACCCAGATCCAAATCTCCTGGCAAATGATCGATGATCATTTTAGCCTGCTTAGATATCTCGTGTCTGCCAAAAATAAAAATTGTATGTGAACTTCAAAAAAACATCGATGGGCGGCCAGGGAATGCGAATGCGAATGCGAAACGAGCGCCAGCCTAGCCGTTGAGATACTTTAGATATATAGATAGATAGCTAGAGAAAATGGCAAATCAAATCAAAGCTGTCGGCGTCCTTCAGAGCAATGCAATGCGAACATCTTCAGCTTTCAATGCTAAAACCCCAATGTGTGTTGTCCGAATTATCTGGCAGATACAGATGCAGATGCAGCTACAGACACAGATACTGGGGCTGCGCGAATGCATTATGAAACCCGTGTTCTCCCGATTTGTCGGGCATTTATCAAATACCTCGACGGTGACAAAGAAAATTATGATAAATGCCAACAGAATTGAAATTCGCAGCTCTGCCCACACTGCACGCCCCTTCCTCAACCAAACTCGAAATAAACTGTCAAATTCCGACACAAAAATTATTCATAATTTTCATCCAAATTACAAAATTACAGTACGCTACATTTTTGGCATTTGGCAGAATGCGGCAAGCGCGAAAAAAATAAGAAGAAATCTATGAAATCAGAAGACAATTTATTAAAATATACACCCACTGCAAGGGATACGAGAAATTCTTTTCATAATGACCTGAAGCGCTCAAAATATTTGAAAATTAACAAACAGCAAAATAAAGCGAACCTCACCAAAAAAAAAATACGCAAAAAGCAACAACGCATAAATTCTGAACAAAAAAAAAGTTTCAAACATTTTTGGGAATATTTATAGTTTGAAAAAGTTTCAGTTCTCATCGAGTGTGAGTATCTTTCGCCCCAGAACTGAATACCTATTCTATGGGCTCAGGGTGCTCTGCTCTGCTCTCGATTCTTTTCTCACATATAAAATTATCATAACTTTTGTTGGGCCCACTGATGGCTGATGTTTTTACGCTGAAACAAAATCTTTGACATTGTCGACAAGAAACATCGCAGCAAGCCCCAAGCGAGAAACTACAAATGTATTGCTATTTTCAAAGGAACCAACAAAAGCAAGAACATTTTGCAAAAGCCACCATATTATTTTAGGATTTATTTTTCATTTAAACAGGGCAATAAGTTAGACTGGCGTATAATCTATAGCTACGAAATTCGCATACAATACTTGTGTTTAATATTTAAACAGAATAAACATTTAGTGGCCATAAATAATGGGTCACCCGGGGGGGCTCTTCTAGATGGTTCTACCATCTATAATAAATATATTGCATCCTTGTAGAACCCCATGGTTGAAGAAACGCAAAAAACAATCTTCTGTTTCCATTTTTATTAAAAAGCAAAAACACATTTTGGTTTTGAGTCATTGACGCAAAGCAATTTCTGCATTTTAGTGTCAAGATGCTAATGCCTCCTCTTCTTGTATTTTTTGGCACGGGCGGCCTCCCTCAAAATGTTGGCTCTCGAGGGGATTGGAAGGGGGGTTGAAATGGCCTGAAAGGGGGTGCCGCTTGTCTACACGAGGCAGCAACAATTATTGCTTGCAATGGGCTATTCGAAGCTGCCGCCACAGTGCGCCGTGCAAGGTCCTCCTCCTCACCTGCACCGCCAACGAAAGCCACCCAAAACCCACTGATCTCAGACCGTAGTGCATGCCAAATGGGCGGCACTTTGAATGGCCTTTTGACGGGGGCAGAAAAGCAGGGAAGGCGTAGAGTCCATTCCCCATGTCGGTTAGTGGATCAGCTACAAATGGGCTTTCTATACGGCAGGACAGATCATAAATCATCATTACCGATGGAAAACTCAATAATAATTTGCACAACGAACGAGCTGAGAAGCTGACCCATATTCGACAGGGAAAATATTTTTACTTAAACTTAAAATAATCTCTAATTTTTGGCGAGTTTTTATACTATGGATTAAAGTTAATAAAATCTAAATATTAATAAAAATCATATTTCTAATAGACTTCAGCAGCACATTGTAGAAAAAAAATTAATTTTATAAGGAATAGACTTAATTAATATTTACTTATTTTCTACTATTTTTTTTTTAAACTATTAAGGTATACAATTTAAGAAATCAACGTTTAGTAATGGCTGTTTATGAATGAATTTAATTAGAAGCCAAACTATGTAAAGATTTCGACATTAAAAACTGCTAAAAGTCGAAAAGATTTCTTTCGTAATCACAATATTATAATATCATAATAATACCTTTTCTAAAAGTCAGTTAAATAGTTTATTTATAAAATTAAAGTAAAATATTTTTTCTTATATACCTTTTTATATTAAAGTATTAGTTAAAATTAACAAAAGAAATATCCTGAAATGTCTTTTCATGAATTAATTTAAATAATAATCAAATTATGCAAAGAAATCCACATTAAAAACGGCTAAAAATTTAAAAGATTTCTTTCGAAATGTATTTAATAAATTTTCTCAAATAAGGATTCCATTTGTTATGTATTTAATACATTTTCTAAAAGTCAGTTAAGTAATTAAATTATTTGCATATTAAATTTCACTTAACCCAGCCCTATAGTCCCTATAAAAATTAAGACGCTTAACAAACAAAAATGTCCCCTTAGTTTAGAGTTAAAAAAGCAAGAAAGGGTATTCTTGTGATACCTCTCAGGTATTTAATGTCTGTGAACTTTATGCTAAAATTCAAAACGTTATTATCTGTAATATAATAAAAAATGCCTAATGTATTCCCGCCCAAACTGTTATGTATCGAGATATCAGCTACCCTGTTCGAAATATTTCGCGAATGGTATTCCCGAAAAATTCTGAAAAAGCAATTGGTACACACAGAATGAAAATATTTTAAAAACGGCAACCGTGACCAAAATACATACATATTCTATAGATAACTCTCGTCTAAATGCATTGGAACCCATCCAAATTGTCGATATAAAAATATCCATCGTCGGCTCCCCAAACCCCAATCCCCAAGCCGCAATCCTCCGATAGCCGATCGTCGGTCAACGTCGTGCACGTCGACTCGCCTCAGCATTGGATCTCGTCGGGTGCACCGATCCGAGGCGATGCGTCTTCCCATGCCCACACCCAATAGCCGAGCGATCCCTCCCTTCATTTCGCGCAAAGATTTGGCAAGAAAGGAATGGATGAGGCGGAGGCGAAGTTCGCTGCCAGGTACCACATGTGCCCATGCGCCGCTCCTCTGCGGGCTGTGTGTAATGCCTGGCATGACAAATGAATGAATACTTCCTGCATTACGTGTGGGTTATGTAATGGGTGGGTCTGGCTATCCTACAGAATATCTGGTAATTGCTCGGCTCGGAAATTCCTTTTAGAGTGGAACGATGGAAGGGAAGCGGCCTGACATTTGCACTTGCAACTGTCAATCCTTGAGTACATATAGCCATGGATCCGCCGATGGGGATTCTTTGTTCTATTGAGCTGTAGGAAATGATGGATCATTCGCTTGGCAGAGAAATGGAAAACAACTTAGAAATAAATTATCAATGTCAAATATTCCTAAGAAACTTTTGCATTTTTTTTTAAATATACAATAATTTTCATTTTCAGGCTTAATGGAATTTGCTTTGTAAATCAAAGAAATACTATATATTTAAGTATTATTTATGCTGACTTAAAAATCCGAGGCTTAATTATAACTATTTTAAATCTAAATAATTAATTTATTTATTTTAATTTCAGACCCCTTTATATAAATTAAAATTAGAAAATTAAAAGCCATGCAGTATACTTAAACTTAATTAAATCTTACTTAAATATCCAATGATTACTTTTTTAAATCTAATGAAATAATTTATATTCATAATTTATATAATTAACTAGTTTATCAAAGTTAAGCACTTTACGGACCCCTGTTTATATATTTGAAATGCAACACATTTCTGTCATCCAATTTGTAAATGGAAATTTCGTGTAAAAAAAGTAACCTATTATCTTTAAGCTTTTTTTTCTCTAAATTTATTTAATTGAAATTAAATCTAATTAATTTATCTATCCGTGTTAAATATTTTGCGGACCACTGTTTTTATATTTGAAATACAGAGAAAATTAAAGTAAGCTTTATTTACTCTAAATTAAGAATCCGAAGCTCAATGATAACTTTTTTAAATCTAATTAAATAGTTTATCAAAGCCAAACACCCCATACCTATTAAGCATATAACCTTTCTGCCTAAAGATTCGCGGAAATTAAAGTAACGCATTATCTTTAAGCTTTAATTCCTCTAACTCCAGCCTTAGACCTTAGTAGCTATGGCTGCCTCCTTCCTGTAGCTTTAGTTTATAACATTAAGCAAACAGTTTGTAAATAAATAAATTAATAAATTCCTATATCTTAAAAATCCGAAACTCAATTATACTTTTTTTAATCTAATTAATTAGCTTAGAAAAGTTAAACACTGTTACCTTATAATATATTTAATATATTCTACCAGGACATTTCTGCCAAGAATTTCGTGAAAAAATGAAAAAAAAATAAAAATCCTATCTTTAAGCTTTAAAATTAAATTAAATTAAGAATCAAGGGCTCAATAATAACTATTTTAAATCCAAATTAACTCAAATTTACTTCCATTAAAGGGTAGTCTTTTCTTTATAAATATATATATTGAGAATCTTAACGAACAGCTGAGTAAACATTAAACACGATATTCATGGTTAAATATGATTATTAAAACATATTAATTTGCTCAACAATACGTTCATAAAAAATATTAAGGATCGTTAACTGCATGATATCATTTTTGAAATTACCTTTTCCATTAGGCTAAGCATGTTTTTGGAAGCCAAATTCATTTCCTATCTACGGAAAATGTTTATTTATCTAATAAAACATTTTGTTTAGACCCCCGAAATTTTTGCAATCCATGTACAGAGAGGAAAATTGTACGCTTTCCAGCCCTCGGCTGGGTGTTGATGTGGACTCGTGTGGTCCGAAATGATTAATTGCCTCGGCTCAATTGAGAACCGCACACGCATAATGCAAATCCAATCTGTGGCCATATAGCTATAGAAGTGAACTCATTGCTATATGGGTAGATGCCATCTATCGTTTATTAATTAGGCAATCAAATCGAATCATTTAGTATTAGTCACTGATGTGTGGAGCATTAAAAATTATTTCTGTAGGCATTTGTCACCCAATTAAACCGACTGCAGCCAAGTGCCCCCGGCATCCAAAGAATCTACCATATAGCCGCCCCACACAACTCAAGTGCAGCGAATTGCAATAATCGAAGTCTATATAGCGTCGAGACTTTTATTAATGATGAGTGAAAATGGGAAATGAGAATATTTTCCAATCGTCGAAGGTAGGAGAGGCGATGTGTGTATTTGCTCTGATTAATCATGTACAGCCACATAGGCAGCATGGAAGTGAGTCAGTACCGAGCCGAATGTAAGAGTATTTTTCGATTTTGTTTTTAGAAATTTATGAGCGACAAGCAAAATGTATTTTTAAAACATATTTCATACTCCACACAAAAAAATCGAAGGCACACCATCACAAATACATACATTCTGTGGGCCGTAACAGAAATTGTGATGCCTATCTAAGGATTATATATATATGTTTATCTAACGAAATATTGTAAATTAAATTGTTTTAATGGCTAAATAATAATTTCAAAATTGTAGTGTTCCCCAAAAAATAAACGAGTTAAAATGCCGCATTGCCATAGGAATGGCTAGAATATTTGAAATGTCAGGTAGAGTTCCTTAAGCTTTAACACATATCTGATGTGTAGGTACTAATACTAGTTCTGTATACGGTGGATTTTCTCTATATACCTATGCTAGCTACCTACTGAATCTAAAAAACATTTTCATATGCGTTTAATATAGCAGCCGCTGTGATCTAAATTTAAAACAAAAGCTATTTAGTTGCGAAGAAGTTCAATACAGGCAAACGTTCGCTACTCGCTCTACTCGGCCGCTGTGTGTGTGCGTATACGAGAGTATCTGAGATTTACTAGATACACAGATACACGAACGGATACTGGGTGACTGCGTCCTGGGCACTAGCTATACAAATACGCATACGCCGTGTGGTACGCGGACCGACAAGTCCGTCAACATATCTCACAGATACAACAGCATCTCGGCCGATTGTATCTGTATCTCTGTACAGAGAAATAAAAAATAATAAAACTAAAGATTTAAAATATTAAATTAAAATATTATATGATATTATAAGCATATGTATAATTAAATATTCATTTAAATACAGTAGAAATGAATGGCCTTCTCTAGTTAGTTTATGGCTTTTGTAGAAAACGAGGCTTACAAGGTGTTAGAGCTGGAAAATATAGTTTCAACCCAGCATAATGCTTAGTTTTTTATAATTGTAAGGATCTTACAGAACATAAACCCCATTTGAAAACGTTATACATCTTAGTTTCTTTCCGTGTATCTGTTTCTTTTCGTTTTTTTCTTTTTGCCCGTGCTCGTCAGCACGTCCATGTCCACGTTGTGTTGGTGTTTTCATCTCATGAAATGTTTCAATTTGTCTATTTTTAGTGGCAAGTTTCTTTTTGTTTATTAGTTCTTCGCTTTTTGTTGTTGTTGTTTTTGGCTGTTGCTCTCTTTCAGCTTTGACTTTCCCAGCATATACAGCGAGTATATAGTGTGTCTTGGATATATAGGCGATGTTTCTGCTGCTCTGATTTAACGTCACAACTAAGGAATGTCTCTCGGTCTATTCTTCTGCCTCGAACAGCCTGGATCAGCCACGCATTGTTTGGCCCCTTCTTTCATATGTTTTCTGTGCCGAAAAGCTTTAGCCATATATCTCGATCTGTTTATATAGTTTCACTGTACATTATATGATATATAATGCGCTAATGGCTGCGTATTTGCTAGGTGTTTGCATAGAATTAGACGTAAGGTCAAACTATGCCCGTGCGAGGTGCCTTTGCTGATAGCTAAGGTATCGCAATGGGGGTCTATATATAAGAAATTTGGTGTTTTTAATAGGGTTTTTTACTAATTTAAAACGAGTTGAGTTGGAAAAGAAAAATATTGATTTATTCTGATGTTTATTTTTGAGTTATTCCGCTTAAATTCGATCACATAAGTATTTTTTATTTTAAATCTTTAAATTTATGATATTAGTATTACTATGTGGACGATTTTAGCAGGCTTGATTATACATTTATCCAGACTTGACTATGTTATATATCCAGATATCACACAGATAGTTTTTTGACAGAAGAAAAGTGCAGCAGTTTGTTTACAAAGTTCGTTTTCGTTCCTACTACAAAAACTCTTCAGTAAACTTATTTTAAAATTAAAACAACATTTGCGAGATCACAAAATTCAGACTTGGGAATTTTTAATTCACTCTTCACAACCGAATTATTATATATAAATTTGTATTACTTACAAGTTTTCTAAACATCTACATTTTTTACAGGAAGATAATAAGTCCTCCTTTTCTTATTAATTAAACTTTTTTTGCTTTTCAATGACTAAAGTTAAAGTTTATTATTCCATTTTTCACACAATTTGTAGATATTAAATTGTAGAAATTAATGGTTCTGTTATTCCATGATTATAAATATCTAAAACATACAATGATTGCTTGAAATTTCCAGAATAAGGAAACCAAACCAAACATTTAACAAATTAATACGGAAACCCTTAACACTCCCTTCTAGTAATCCCATGGAACAGAGTTAAATAACCCATCCGATCGAGCCCCATAAAGAATGCCTCAAGATTGCGTCTGCACATGCAGCCGACAGACAGTAAACAAATATATAACCATAAATTGGTTACCATGGCGCTGATTTCAGCTGCAGATACAGATACTATAGATACACCGTATCTATCTGCACCAGGCATAAACAATTATAAACAACATGTTTTGGTAATGTTACGCTTAGATTCGCTCTACTACAGTGTTTTGCAAACAACGGACGCGGGCATAAACATGGCCCTACACATGTCCCGATGGGAGGAGATACTCGCGCCTCGACACCATGGCTGGATGGGGCTTTATCTGGGGGGCTACACTCTCCACTCCATGGGGCGTAAATCAATATTAGGCTTATCTTGACCAACTGTGAGAATTTTCGCAGGCCGCGCCATCCCTAAAAGATACTGGGCTGCAATAGCCATGACAGAAACTCGGATCCGGCGACCTCACTCGAGTTTCACTTTCCGCACGCCATGGGTTACTGGTCGGAAACGCGGGCCTGGATATTCCGTGACCCAGCCAAGCTCATCCGCTACCTGGTGCTCTTCGCCTGCTGCATTGTGGTCATTGTCCAGCTCTATGAGTGCTTTGCCAAGCTATACAATCCACCCATCTCCACGCACTCTTACTATAACCTGAACGAGACCATTGAGATGCCAGCGGTTACCATATGCCGGGAACCGCCCTACAGGGAGGATGTGCTAACTGTGAGTTGAACGAAGAAGAGAGACTGTATATTTAATATTTAAGTAAAACAAGTTTTAAGGGATCCCTCTGCCTTACTGCTGAGATTTTTAGCTAAGTTTTATATATACTTTTAGTCCCTCTCTGGCGGTTACTGCCCCCATCCAAAATATGCCACCTGCTGGATGAACTATCCCTTTGGGGAGATATCCCTGGACGAATTCTTTGAAAATGGCACCCATGACATGTCGGACACCTTCATTATGTACGGACTCAATGGCAATGCAAATAGTAGGATATTATTTACCTTTTATGAGTCATAATATACCCTACATTGATTTAATTTAGACTTGGATATGAACAGCAGTCTGCACTTCTATATGGGTCGCTGCTATACCCTTCGTCCCAAGGAGCCCACCAAGAGGGTCTCCAAGGCTGTGGGTTACTCTCTACTGCTGGAACACTCCAGAGCCACCACCTCGACCAGTGATGTGGATACAGGCACCGCAGGATGGCATGTCTTTATTCACGAAAAGAAGGAGAATTTTACAGGTGAATGTGATTTGATTTTTCAAATAAATTGTATTTAAAATACTTAAATTTCTTTTAAGAAATCAATATGAAGGGTTCGGGGCGAGTGGAGTACGTGTTTGTTAGTGTCAACGAGGAAATTGAGATAAAGCTGCAATCTCAGTACTTTTCCAATGTCCAGACCCGTGATGAAGCCTGTTCCAGTGAAGAAGGTTACAGTGACTTGAAGGTATAGCAGCCTGAAATTATATTAATTAATTGGTTTAATTTATCAGAATCCTTTCAGTGTGGCGAGCATTGCATTTGGCAGGATTTGGCTGATAATATGCAGTGTTCGGGACCTTGGATGCACGAAATTGAGAATGAACCCTGCAATGATACACTCTCCATGAGGAAATTAATATCGGATTATAAGGAGTATGTCTACCAATCTTCGAAAGCTTTTTAGTTAATATTTTAAGCCTTTTTGCAGAGTGTATGAGAACGAGGACGACTTTGACTGTGATTGCATTCAGCCCTGTCAGTCAAGGATCTACACCACCTTCATTCAGAACCGCAAGACCTTCAACCAGCCGGAGCCGCGCACCCTAATCTATATATACTATACAACCAAGCTGATATCGGTAGGGAGTCTAGCCAATGATGGATGCATCGAATATGGATGTGAACTCGTTAACGTTTTCCTTTCCCCCTTTCTAGATGATCGAAGAGCGTCCCAGCTATGACACCACCCAGTTTATAGCGGATGTGGGTGGTTCTCTGGGTTTCCTGCTAGGTCTATCCGTCTTGGGTTTGATAGGCATACTAGAGCATGTATGTATGATGATAAAATATCCTTTAAGTAATATTTATAACCTATTAAATCTTTCCATTTCAGCTGACTCTCTTCTTTTGCGGCGGCTTTATCAAGAAGATGCAGCAGAAGGAGCAGGAAATGAAGGCGAAGAACTCCGAGTCAGATGGTCAGTCCCAGACCAGCGATGAGACCATCGACATAGCCATTGCGTACAAAAAGCCAAAGAAGAAAGCTGATAGATATTAAGACAAGAACCAAGCTGGCTTGGGTCTTTATATTATTTGAAATAAGGAGTATCAAGAAAACTAATCAAATACACTTCTTACATTTAATCAACATTTACATACAAACAACGTTTCAATTTTCTTAGCCTATAACTTATTACAAACACAACTGCACTCAAATAAATGTATTTCGTTTATAGAAATCTTACTGATTGAGAGTTTTAAATTACTTTCATTTAAAGTTCCAAAAGAAAGGGAGAAATCTCTTAACAGAACTTGTACGAATTTTCAAATACTATTCTTCATAGCTTACAGAGCTATTTCAAACCTCTAAAAATTCAAAATTATTTTATTTGAGTGCGTTAGATACTTAAATCTAGATTTTTAAGCTCAACAGAAAACTAAGACCAAGGCTAATCAGAGAGCTTACTCCCATAAGGGAGGCAGCCCCCGAAGACGTCTTCAAATTAATGTTGGTGCTGAGAATGTCATTAAACTTGTTAATAATATCTGGCAGAGGAGAGGTTCTTATCTCACAGGCCGTGTTCTCGATGGCCTCCTTAACACTGGCAGTGAGGATACGGAAATTGATGGAACCAGCGTAGAGCTCATCGTAAATAAACACGGGCAGCTGATTGGACAGGACCCACAGGCGCTTCTGGTCATCCACCTTGATGTCACTGGGAAAGACCAGAGTCTCGTTGCTCATGAAGATGCGACTCTGGTCGTTGTGGGTGAAGTCAGTGGCTGTGCGCCAACAGGCCACCTCATTGAGATTGGGCAGAGCGTAAAAGAGGACACCCGTGTCGGGGTCCAAGAACTCGGCGCCAGCCTGAGTGTTGGTGCCCCTAGAGCCCAGGACCTTGAACTCCCGATAAATCTCGGGCGAGGTGGCCAGGGTCTTGTTTCGCAGAATTCCCGTATCAACCGTAAACTCCATGGTCGAGCACAGTGGATGGAAGTACAGTGTGGAGTAGCCGGACTCCAAGGGCTTCGACAGGGTCAGGCCGTACAGACCATCGTCCCACTGGAAGTCAATGCCATTGATGCTGAAGTTGCCGGCCATCGGATCCGGGTGGAAGAAGTGATGCTGCACTCGCCACGACTCCTGGTCCTTCCATGAGTATACGACCAAGCCAGGACTGCCCAGATCCGCAGCGTAGGCGTAGCTGTTCTCGCAATCAGAATCCTCCACTGCGAGATTGGCAAACAGAGAAGCCTGCTTCACCTGATCGGCGGGTAGAACGTGTCGTCTCAGCAGATCGTCATTGTGCAGATCATAGACCAGCAGCTGAGGTGCTCCATATATGCGGGTCTTATCCAGGACGCCAGAGATGCGAGAGTCCAGAACCCACAGTCGGCCACAACGATCGGCTTTCACACGGAAGGGAGAGACCAACTCCGGTTCTGTTTCCAGCTGGCTATGAGCCTGCCAGCTGGGGAAGGGCTTCAGGGCGGGCATCTTTGTGGAAGTGTCTGTGAAGGAAAGAGGTAGGGATTTATTTTATAAATTATTTTATAGGACTTTACTATTATGTATATATATTTAATATATTATATTAATTCAGTAGTGGGCAGGCAATACATTGGCATGTAAGAATTCAATTTGTGTGAGTAAGAAATCGAACGATGTGGCTAGATATGAGCAAAAAAATAGCTAACATATTTTATTGTATTGCATACAAAATAGCTATGGCTACAATTAGATATTTAACTTTTAAAAAGGCAAGATTAATCCAATTTAATGCCTTGTTTACATTCTGTGTGTCGTTTGAGGCCTGACAGAGAAATATATTGACTCGCTAGTCAGGGCTTTGAGCACCTCTGCTTAAATTATATAAATTGCAATTTATAATTATTAAACGAGTGGAATTTTTGAAAAGTACTTTCCATTGATAATGTAAATCCCAATATATGAGATTGAATAATATGGAAATCAGGTTCACACAGGAATGCCTCTATTGTTTAGGCAGTTTACTGACCTCGCCATTCAACAGTCACTTTATTTGTTTAAATTTTATTTAACTTTTTGGTCATTTGCATTGCTTTTCGCTTTAGATGCCGCTAATTGGAATCTTGACAATATTTGGCTTTTCTGATGAGTAATCGAGAATCTGTTTACCTGACTGCACTCAAGCTTTGCATTTACACCTGTCTACCCTGATTAACTAGCTAATAAGCTGGAATTGAGTTGTGGTCAAGGCAGCTTCCCACAATGATTACCATATAGGGCGGTAAAAGGTAAAGCTGGATCTTATGAAAGAATATGCTAATTAAAAAGGTACTATATAAGATACAGATCTTGGAATCTTGAAAACATATAGAGCTTTGATTATAAATTTAATGATAAATAAAATGGGAATATCAGGAAAAAACTTGGGGAAATATTGAACGCAAGACAACGTTTAAATTAAATTTAATATGAATTTAATTAACTCAAACCAATAAATAGAGCAATTTCCCATAAATACTCAGCTTTATGGACTGATCTCAATCGTATCCAACTACTTCGTGGCCTTTAATTTAGTCTGTGCACTGGCTATGACCAAATCTGAGTGTTTATTGTGCACTTTACAGCCTCCACGCCGCAAGATCTTGGAATATATAGACGCCATATGCACCGATTTGCGAATGCGGTGTGCGGCTGTTCTCAGGCATCAGGCAGTTAATGACGCCAGCGAGCGGAATTACTATGCTAATTGCCCCAAGTGCGAAAGGAAACGAAATTGTTTAGATGGTCAAGTTGATCAGACAATTCCGAGACCCCAGACACACGCCGCCAAAACAATAGCGAGATCCGAGATTCGAGACTCCGAGATCCCAGATCAGTTCTTGGCACACATAATCCAACCGCTCGGGTAATTATTATGTATATACATAGTTATGTGGCAGCTGCAGCCACATGCAATTCATGCGCTTACCATTAAGATCAAGGTATCCCAGCGAGGCCGGCACACCGGCCCGCCATCTGGGCAGGGTGACGAAGAGGCGATGACCGGCAACCTCCAGGCCGAAGGGTATCACATTAGCTGGCTTGAACTCGCCGCTCTCGATGGCAGACCACCGCTGATCCGGGCTGGCATACTTGAAGTCCATCTCCCGCCACTCGTAGGCCACGCGGAGATTATCGTTTCCCTGGGCAGTCAGCGCCCACAGGAGCAGCAATCCCAGACTGGCACGCAGCATGGCTCTAATCAATTAGCTGCAAGAAAAAATAGACAAAGATCAATTAAAATTAGCTGGCCCACTCAGTTAAGCTTCCGTTAAGCCGCAATGGCCTTGTCCAAGCCATAAACATAACCAGATCAGAAGACACTCAAAAAAATCAAAATTCAATTTGAATTTATAAAGAAACCAGCAAAAAACTTCAAAGTTGCCGCAAATTTGTGGTATCAGGGTATTCAATTCTTGTATAAATTTTATTACCATTCAGAAGCTATATAATATTCCAAATACCCAAAAACCAGACTATATATATCTTTGGTTATATTAATATTATTATCGTTGAAGATATCTTAACGTCAAATAAGTTTATAAATAAATTGTACCACAATTCAGTGGCAATAGTGCTCCCCGTCAATATTCTACCTAATTTGCCATTTGTTTTCCTGTATGGGCCGAGTTAATGGTCTCTCAATCTTGTCACTTGGTCCAGCCCCCGCCGTTAACTATACTCTTGGCCATTTTGTTCTCCTCCATATGACTCATACACTGTGTGTCTTTGGTTCACTCGGTTATTTGAAAGTTGTCTTTGGTATGTTTCGAGCCGGCCAGGTTCTGGCTAAGTTGCCAAACCACAAACATTTTTTTTTCTTTTGGTTTCTGTTTCTGCTTAAAAGCGAGTCTTGAGGTGTACATTATCTAACCAAAAAGATCGGAACATGTTCAAAGAGGCACAGCGATGTTTTATGCACCCTTCCTGCGGGAATTTGTTTGTGTTTTTTTTAGGGAACTGAATGTGAATAATAATAACTTGAACACCGAACCTTTCTCCCTCTTCACCGCCGCTCAAGATGTCTCGCACCTCACTCAATCTTTTATTTTTAGAGTATCGTCGTAACGTCATGGTATCTTCGTGCCTCAAACACTCGACCTCATCATCATCATCAACCGAATTCAAGTTGAGTCTCGTCATCATCATCCAGACATTAGCATTTCGATGAGCACTTTGTCTGATCGCCATTCTCTTTGATTGTTCCATCTAATAAACTTTATTTATGATCTCTGGGCATTGCTCAAAAATTCGGTTTTTCGGTTACATTTTCAAAGTGAGTCAGCTTTAAAAACGCTTTCTTAAATGGTGGCTTTCCAGTTTTGAATGTGGGCGTGTCTAGGCACAGATTTTGTTCAATTATTAATAGCTTTTGGTTAGGTTTTAACTGCACCACATAATTGCTGGCTAAACTATTGTTTAGAAGGGGTTTTTTACTATTTTTATTTGCCATTACTTAACACGTTATTTTTGTTTATTTTATCTTTTTGTGTACACTTTTTTTTTTGCAGCCAAGTAGACGACAATTGTGAATGGCTTGGAGTTAGTAGAGGAGGGGCACTTTTTGGCCAACTCCAGTTATGCAAACCTTGTCACTTGGCTGACTTGAATTCAGGCTGAGTTGAGTTTGGAGTTCAGTCGATCAAAGTTTGTTGCTTGAATCTTTTGTCTGGCCCTGGCTTCGGTTTTATGACCAGTGAGCTTGCGTTTTTTTATTGTTTGAATTGTTGGACAAATCTGTACCAAATGTCAACCGCTCGAGTCGGCACTTAACACACCTTTTCCAAAGATCACGCACGAAAGCAGGCGCCTCACAACCGGCACAGTCGAAGCTCGAAACGAAACTAAAAGTCAGACGAGACGCCAGCTAAGTCGAGGCTTGAGATGGCGTGAGTACTCTGGCTCTTGCTCTCCCCACATTGGTCTCTCCCTCTCTTGGAATTCGACTGAACTTGAATTAGTCAGGCCGTTAGGCCGTTAAGACGGTTTAGCACATTGAAAGTGAAATAAAGTAGTTTTTGGCACGCTCCCTGGGACTAACCCACAATGTATTGTAATATGCAAAGCTCCCACGCCGAATGGGCACGTTAATCCCAGCCATTAAAATCTCCAGCTGTGGCCCTGCGATTGACAAGCCCCTGAACGTACTCCCACATCGGGGGAGGAGGCCTACTGACCCATAAATATTAAAAGATATTAGACAAGACCGCTGGCGGTGAAATTTCCAATGTATATTTATATAATTTAATCAATATTCGAAATTAAAATTACATTAATTTGCCACGGGAGTGTGACCTCTGGAAAGTTCCTAGCTGATTTCATGAATGAATCTGCTTCTGTGTGTCTCACTGTCTGAGTCGAGAGTTGAGGGTATAGCCCAATGAGTCATCACAGAGTTGGGATTTCCGCTGCAGAACGCTGGGGAACGTGGTTATCAGAAAAATATATAAAACAAATTAGACAGCTGCAGTCGAGTGGGTTTGACTATGGGATACCCGGTACCCAGGGATCAGCGCACATCTGAAAAGATTACTCCAATCGACATGAAAAATCATAATCAAACATTTTATTTTAGATCGCCCCAATTCCAAACCCTGGTTGAAGACTTTGACTAGCCTGGGAAGAGTGTGAGTGACAGTGCGAGTGGGATGCAGATTGAAAAACTGTAATAACTTGTAATAACTTATATGTTTGTTTATCATCCGATTTTACTTAAATTTAGAGTAGTTTCAAACAACTATTCTTATTACACAATTGGTTTTTTTAACGAAAATCGATAGTATATTGAGTTATTAGATCTATTCGTTGAATTCTTGATCTTCGGTGAGTTATTGATCTGCGGGGGCGGAAGTGGGCGTTATCCAATTTAAAAACAAACTTGACTGACTTACAGGACTAAATCGACTTCTCTGGTGAAGCTGACATTGCTCCTTCTGCCTTTTACATAAATACATTCTCGGTTGGCACTAAGTTATAATACCCGTGTAACCTATGGGTACCAGCCTTAAAAACCAAAGAAAGAAGTATGAATAAACGTCGCGGCTTCGCATGATGACAATATTGCTGGAAATAACTCTGAAAATAAAGAAAAATCCACCCAAGAAAACTTCTCGTCGCTTACTCAGTTTTATATTTATTAAAATTTCAATAAATTAATTTCAAAAGAATAGAGAACAATCCAAACATTAAACTAGAGGTATTATCATTATGCATTTTTCTTTGTGTAATCTTTGTGGTTTTTTGTTTTTTTTTTTTAGTTTAAAAGATTTTAAACAATTGCTTACATTATCTGATGTTTTGTATACTTTCATATTTCTTTTTGCGTCTCGGTAAAAAACATTTTACGTACAAGAATGCTAAATATAGTTTGTTTAATATTTTTTCTTCTATTTTTCTCCTGGAGTTTTCTTTCCATTTACATTACAACATTAAAAATGATTTAACATAGCAAATTTGTTGGTTTTTTTGATTTTATGCATTTGCACTAAATATAGTATAGGCATTAGCTAAGTATTTTGTGTGATTATTTTATTGGTTAAACGAACAGAAAATGGACAAGGGAAAAACAATTAATTGACGAAAATAGTTTAAAGCTTATGACAAATTTATATAAACAAGTTAAATATTTATATTTATTCAAGGATTAGTTAATACAAAAACAAAACAAAAAATGTAAACTTTGGTCGAAAGCTTCAAAGATCTTTGGCAAATCAAATTCTTATAGTTCTTGCATTTAGTTTGAAAATGTTTCGATCTTGAAATACTTTCCCAACAAAGTAGTTGCAACTATCAAAGCATTATTAATAATTATCGTAATTATAATGTGTGTATATTGAAAAGTAGATAAATCAACACTAAACGAAATGATTAAACAAACGTATTATTATCTCGAAAGTCTCTTTCGAATCCATCTTATTCGGATGCTCTGAGAAATGGTGTCGATGTGGTTGGTGGTGATACTGCCTCCGGATTGTGTGGATTGTACAAGACGCGTAGCGTATGTTATGCGAGTCGTCTGATATCAGAAGTTATAGTAGTCATAGTGGTGTTATGCGTGTGGAAATAACGATTGTGTGGTGGTCGCAAGACAAGGACCGAAGAGTCCAACAGCTAATTCGATAACTGTGATGTGCCCTCGCCTCAGAGTTACAATATACTGGACTGTGCAGTCCGTATACTTCCTGACGAAACTCCGGCACATCGCCTGCGTCCGGTTCAAACTTGTATTTGTGGTCGGAAAGGCATACTCTTCACTCAGGGCATGCAAAATATATATAATCCAAATATAGACATGTACCACTTATTTATAGATATAGTTATAGATATAGATAGAAGGGGGAGGAGCAGGACGGACGCAGGGGACTCTTCGCTCAGCAAAATTAATGTGACACGCTTTCGACTGAACCCAGCAGACAGTACGCTCTGGGAACGGTTGTGGTTTTTGGGGTTTAGTAAGTATTACAGTGACTGCAATTTGTCCAGCTACTCGCGTGTCGCCCAGCGCAATGACAGACAGATTTTGGTGGACTAAATATTAAATCTTAGTTTTCTGCATTTTTTTTTCGTTTCGCAAACACCTAAAGCCCATTGAAATGTTAACTAAACTTGTAGCTTTTATTGTACTCTTTTCAAACGAACGCGTGCATTGCATTGAATCTTACAGTTAAAAGATCGTTTTAAAACATTAAATAAAAACCAAAATAATGCGAGATAATTTGTAATTAATGACCACCACCTAAAACGAATACTAAAAGACTCACTACTGATGCGGGAAATGCAAATCAAACTTCAACTTACTTGAAACTTTATTTAATTTCCTGAATATAAAATTGATGAAAATTATTCTGAAATTATTATTATTATTATTATCTGAAAAAAAAACCTATAATTTTGAAGAGATCGCTTATAAGATCGATGTTAATATTTGCATTTGCAGAGCAGTTTGGCTTCGGAAAATGTTTTCGGTGACGCTATCGGAAAATTAAATTAATCATCAGTGCTGCTTAATCTAGCTATTTTACAGTTAAATGGCTATTTTTCTAGTCATAGCTATATTTCACCCCGTATTACAGAACATGTTAGCTCGTTTTTATCTCATATTTAACCACAATATTCAGTTTCTCCCATACACAAATGCAATGTTGAGATGTCACTGTAATCATGCGGACCACTGATATAAATAAATTAAGCATAAGCAGTCGAGTCGATCTAGCCATCTGACCTTCTATAATTCATTTTCTGTGCAAACTAACAACTCAGTTTTAAAGCTATCAGGATGAAACTTGACGAACAGATCTAATATATCTAAATCAGTGGTGCTCAAGGCACTGACTCGCGAGCCAGTAAATTTCTCTACCCGTCCTCTGACGCCACACGCACAGTATGCACAGAATGTAATGCAATTGTAACATGTCAATGATCTAAATCTATAGCTGCCATAGGAACGATCGAAAACTATTAGTAAAAAACTAGAATTTCGGTTTTTATACATCTGCATCTACTCAAATACATAATATACTGATGAGATCCCTGGCAAGGTCAGAACGATTGTACACCCTAGCCGGTCTTTGGTCACGATCTTTGTGTGCCTTATGGCATCAAGTCTCATTTGTATTTATTATAAGCATTATTATTTTATTATTACTATTAGCCCAACTTTTCTCCTAAAAGAAACCTCTCATTTGACTTGCATTTCCGCATCAAAATCAAAAGATAAGTGACAAGTAAATAAGCAACTCTACGAAATGAAAGGCGTCCATCAAATATTTACATAGTCTCCGCAACGCAATACAGCTGCCGGAGTGGGAGAGAATAATAGGTATATTCTACAGATATATGAGAGTATAAAGACTGTGTACAGATGCGAGTTTAGTCGGGGAGTGTGTAAACCATATACGAGTAAAGCCACCAAATCTGGGAGTTTGTCTGTCTTGCATTGAGGTACTCTCGTCTGAAGCACGCCGTTCTAACACCGCAGGACTATCGAACCGGGCCAAACAAAATTTGCATATGGCCGGCGATATCCCGATGACGGTGCGGCGAATTTGCCAGACCCAAAAGTCCAACATTAATTTTGCGCTAAACTGGCCCAAGGGAGTTTGGTTATTATTTAGATCCAATCGCTTCTCCCCGGCCAGTTTTTCACTTGTCGTTGCTTATGATTATAAATTACACAGTATAGTTACAGCAATACATGTACTTCTATATAAATTTATAGATAGATAGATGGTTGAGGGTTACAAGTGTGGAATATATATAGGTTTACTCAAACAGGGGTGAGTGTGTTAGTTAGTTAGTTGGGGTTCTGTGTGGTGCTCTCCAGGGATCTGAGTGCTGAGCTTAACTAGCCTTGGCTACACTGGGGTAGAGAGTATTCTAAGATCTCGGGCATCTGATCCATGCTGCTTCCCGTCAAAAACACAACAAAACAAAAGGGCTGTATGGGGCTATAGGACTTTCCAACTGTCAATCTACTCTACTTATGCTAGCTAAAACGTTCCAAAAAGATTTAACAAAAGCCTAAGCCCCTCTATAAAGAGTGGAGGAGTCCACGAGTATTAGTTTATATTTATTTCAAGCTGAAGTTGTGGCTAAGAAGCTAGAGAACTCGGAACATTGGAAGAACGCTACGTTAACAACAGCAACGGAATAGCATCAATATCAATATCCTGAAATGATTGTATCGAGTGTACTTTACTATAACACGTGGGGAACTCTTTAACTAGATGCTTTTACTCCGATATTTCTATTCACTATATATATAGCGGTGTGGGGAGGATGGGGTTTTTGTATTGAGTCGTTGTTTAGTACCAACCATACCATAACCAAATGACTTAGGATAGATAGTATTCATATGCATATATAATAATTAAAAAAGGAAAACAAATTGATTGTAGATACCTGCTCTGATCTGCTCTGATCATCTCGCGATGACACACACACCGAATTTATATATTACATACCAAAAATATAGAAACGATACAAAGAGAGAGAGAGACGTTGAATATGTATATATTGTATGTATATAAGAGGTTTGTATATAAGTAGATATATACTAGGTATAGGAAAGATAGGACTTACTTTTTGTCAGCTGCCTGAACGCAACTGACCGAATGAAGGATCGAAGGTCTAGACAACATGGGGCCTAAACAGAAGTCGGTTTTCATTGCTTAACATTATAACAGTTTTGTAGAGCATTTCACATGGACAGAAAGAATCGAAAGTATATATAAATTACGCACGAATAACAACACAAGAACAATAACACAAAAATGCTGCTTATGGCAATTGTCAACATACCCAGAGCTTTGAGCGTTCAGGTTTTTGGTTTTTTAGTTTTCTTTTTTTCGTTTTTGTGTGTGTGTTTCAAGGATGTTCTTTTCTTTTCGGTTTTCATTTGCTTTTTTTCTTTTTTGGAGGAGATATTGTACATATAATTAAACAACTTGAGTGAGGGTGTTAAAATATATGCTCGCTAAATAAAAACTTAAAGAAATAAAAAGAGAGAATGTTAAAAAACAACAATTTGTATAGATATTAAGTGTCAACGATTAGTTTTTTGTTGATTATACAGATATATAGATACAGATAAAAGATAGAGATCTACAGCACAGCAAGGTAGCTTTAGATGGATAGTGTTAGTATGTGTGTGTGTGTGTGTGTGTTTGTGTGTAGATTGTGTGTTATACAAAGAGCACGAACCATATATCTAAAGAGATGGTGTTGCTGTTGTTATGCACGCACATCGAGAAGGTTGGATTAGGAAAATTAAACATTTCGGATATCGGTTGGGGAACAAAAGCTAGAATGTAGTGCTTTAGATGAACGAAATATATAAGTATATGACATCGACTGAATTTACTAGGCATAACCGCAGATTAGTGGGTAGCGTGTGGCGGAGATGTGTGTGTGTGTGTGTGTTTTGTGGGTGGTGTGTCTCAAAAACTGTTATACATTGAAAAAGAACTTGACTTTGGTTGGAACAACAACTTTTGAAAACAACTTGCTTGACGAGTGCTTGGCTGGTGGCTGTTTGCTGATTGCACTTATAAGCTGGCTCCTTGCCTTGTCGCCTCACTCGTGGAAGAGCAGCGGCAGCGGCAGGCCCAGCAGCGGAGCAGCGGCTGCTGGCCTGGAGAACTGCTGCGGCGGGTGCGCGTGATGCGGATGCGCGTGCTGCGGATGCGTGTGCGGTTGCAGGTGCGTTGGCGGCTGGGCTGCTGGCGCCTGCAACAGTGCCGGCGCTGCGGACAGACATCATCTGAAGCGCGGCTGCATCACCTGCAGCATATTCGGATGGCCCGGCAGCATAACGCCCATTCCAGGCATAGGCATGGCGCCAGCCGGCAGAGCTCCCGGCAATCCCGGCAGTCCAATTTGCATCGGCAGTAAACCTAAGGAAATATATTTATATTATTATTATGGAAATGGAGAGGCTCCGTGTCAAAGATGTTAGAACCTGTCTCTATGGCAACAGAACTTGTACCCATCGCTGGGTACAACACGAAAAATAAAGCATCTTTGCTCGCACTCACCTGCAGGCATTCCATTGAATCCAGGTGCACCGGCTCTTAGCATATTTCCGCCGATCAGAGCTCCATGTGGTCCAATGGCCATGGCCGGTCTCAGCATGGGCTGCATCAGCTGCATGTGGCCGGGTAGCGGCATCTGAAGGAGGCGGATCGGACGTGGAGAGAAAGATATAGAAGAGCATGGAAAGGATGGATATCAAGGATTAATACTTCTGATGACATTTTCACTCGGTCTATATATTGAAGCCATTGTACACAAAATTAGCTAATTTGTTATTATAATTATGTTTGTTTGTTGTTGTTTTTTTTCATTTAGAATATTAATAAGTTGTTTTTTTTTTTTGCGAACTTATTCAATACATGGATAAGAGGTGTGTGTATGTGTTTGGTTTGTTGTTGGTGGAGGAACTTTTTTGCATCGCATTACAAATGTATGATAGATAGAGCAGAGACAAGATATATAGAATAGAATATTGAGTAGAGCAGAGAGAAGAGAAGAGACTCCTTCATCCTCTTCTAGACATCATTGGCAAAAACAATATTATTTTTATTTTTTTGTTGTAAATAAATAGTTTGTTGATTTAAAAAGAAAAGTACTTACAATTCGGAAACTGAACTGACGACGACGAGATGGTGTGGAGGGTGTGAGGGGGGATTGATTGCATTGCAAGCCATTATGGCTTGCATCTTAACATTTGGCAGTTGTAAACAAATTAAACGTATTCGCACTTAAGAGAAAGTAATAGTGAACTGATTTACTAACCGGAGGGAGGCCATGGGTCGAGTTCAAATTCCAATATTCTTCAGTTAGAAGTTAGTTTCAAACTTGGCTAAGAGTGAGTTTGGTCAGTGAGTGATGGATGATGGGTTGGTTAAGAGCAGAGCTATAGCAAAGAGTTTTGAAGTTCAAGATACGTAACGCCAACGCTGGGACTAGAGCTGGTCCATGAGGCCAAACTCTTTTGAGGACTCTATTCATTTAGTTCTTAGCTAGCTTTCTCTTTCTAGCGCATTTCATTGAAAATACTTTGAGGACTTAACAAAGATGATGAGACACCTTATATAATTGTATCATGAGCTGGCCCCAGGCTCTCTTGAAATTTTGTTCAAAATCCAGAGAGAGCGCGCAATCTACTTGCGTTACCTATCTTGTACTTCTAAAGTCTTTGTTTAAGAGCAGGGCTATAGCAAGGTTATAGAGGTTGGAAATGGCAATCGATAGACCGCTACCTTGGATAAGCATTTGTACTGCGCATGAAACCAAATGAATTGGATGTTATTAGTATGGAATGTAGAGATGATAGAACTTATCGGATGAGATCCGTGTAAAAAGAGGACACACAGATAGATGCATGGCATGAAGAAAATGAAACATTGATATTGGTAGGTACAATTTACAGATCAAAGAACACTTAGAGATAGTATATTTCTGTGACTTTTCTGATTCTTTTTTTTTTGGGTTGGTGGAGTTGTTATCGAGGTAGTAGAGATATAGAGAGATAGAGAGACATATCAATGCGGTGTGTGTAGGTCTTACTTAATTCGTGTGTATTTTTGTGGATATGAATTAATCAATCAACCAATCAATCATCAATCAATTAAACCAACCAACGCAGCAACCATTACGACAAAGTCAAAGTAATTATTTTGTTTTTTGTTTTGTTTTTTGGTAATATAAATTATTGAAATGTACTTACATGGCTTGCAAAATAGTTTAAACACAACTCACGACTCTTCTCTCATTCATTATTATCATAATTGTAAATTCTTTTGTATTCTGTTTTACTTGCAAGGCAGTATGTATGTACTAGGGACTTTCTTTTTTCGGGAAATGGGGTGGGGGTTTATCAAATGGATTATATACGCATGGATATGTGAGCGACTGAGAGAGAGAGATAGAGGAGGTTGGAGAGTAGTAGAAGGTACTTGCTTAGACTACATAATTACTTGCATAAGTACGACTAAGTAGATTATAATGGAGTTGTTTGGCTTTTACTTATCTTTTTTGCATTTCACATTTCATTTTGCGGGATGTGATTTCGGGTGGAGGAGGGGTGTGTGATTAGGTTTGGGGTTCGTGGGAAAAGATTAACTTTTTGTTGTACAAAAAACATACATACTGTATAACACTGTTCGGGGCCCTGCGCAACACTTTTTCAACTCTCTTGTTTATCAACACTGAACTTCTGCTCTCTGTACTGCAATTGGTAATGGTAACTTTTAACACAGTTTATTTGGTTTTCACAAGCTCAATACTTTCTCAGAATTCTCAGAATGAAATGATTTCAGACCTTTTAGTTGGAACAGTTCAAATCACTCGTGTCCAAGTCAGCTATGCGAAATGTGTTCGAAAAGTGGAAAAATAGTCTTAGGGCGGCAGTGTTGGAAAGCGTATGAAAATAGCCAAAAGGGTGATTAGCCGGCTCTTAGATGGTAGATGTGACTAGAAAACGTATATTAGTTTACAAAAAACAAAGTTAGCTGGCAAATCGAAATACTCTATATATATTATACAAAATTTCAGATATTTTCGAACACCTCGCATAATTTTTTTAGTTTGGACTCACAAAAATGATTTCAACTGCAGAGAATTAAAGTTAGTTGTGTAAATATTGGGAGCGGTTAGCCTTTTGTTAGTAAATTTTGGGTGGATTCGCCTCAATCATTTGAGACCTAATTTCTTGAAAAAAAAATCACCCCCAAATTGCTAGACTTTACTAGTAGGTGATTGGCATGATGGCAAAGGTGATGGCAATGATGATGGCGAAAGCTTTAAACTAAACCATATATATATTAACCCACTCAAAAATGCTGTCGTTGGCTTTTTTATGGCACCACCCTGGGGACACAAGATCGGTTTTTTTTCTATAGATTCTTGTTTGTTGGTCTTTTACAGATTGAGATTCTCAGCACTTGGGATTCGATTTTGTTGTTAAAGTCAAGTTCATTCTTTCGTTTGGTTGTTTGGCGATGCATAAGCAGCATCGCGGGATTAGAGACTTACCATGCCAACGGCTGCGGCCGCCGCAGCCGCTGCCGCAGCGCCCGGATTTCCCGGCTGCTGTCGGGCAGCCTGAAAGCGTTGGAGCAACACAGCCCGGTTCAGTTCCTCCAGTTGCTTCACCTGCTGCTGTTGCACCGCCGCCTGCTGCTGTTGCTGTTGCACTGCCTGCTGTTGCTGCTGCACTGCCTGCTGCTGTTGCTGCTGCTGCTGCGCCGCCGCCGCCGCCTGCTGATGCTGCTGCACAGCGTGCGCCACCTGAGCAGCCTGCACCTGAGCTTGGACCACAGCCTGAGCCTGGGCCTGCGCCTGAGCATGCGCCTGGGCCTGGGCCACTTGTGCGTGAGCTTGCGCTTGAGCCTGAGCCTGTGCCACGGCCACTAGAGCGGCGGTCTGTAAGTAAACGTTGGGAATCGGTTCAATTTATCTCAGATGCCACTAAAAGGAGAGTATTTAATACACAGAAACCCTCAATTGTTTACGGACAATAAATAAAATTAAAAGGGAAACCAGGAATTAATAAGCTAAGAAGCTAATAATTGTGGGTTTATCAACTTGAATCCTCTTAAAAATTTACTGGTAATGGGAAAAAAAGAATGTGCTTATTGAAGGCCAATTTTTATTAAAAAATTAACAATGTTTAAAATATAAAATGCACATATTAAATATAATTAGACCTTTTTTCTTTAAACCCTAAAGTCAAGTTCATTAAACTGATAAATAAAAAGCATTCTCTTTAACTTCGAGATTAATGTGTCTTGTATTTCATAACTGCCCACTTGTTTTCCCTCTGACTGAAGATTTAAAAAAAAAATTGTATTGCCTAGTTTATGGTTTTTATTGTAATCTTCATTGTTCAGATAACTTTATCAAATAATTACACAGAAAATGGAGGATTTCATGCACTTCAGCTTAGCCCTAATATTATTTTCACCTAATCTCATAGACTATCTCTCCTTCCTGCTTAAATCTTTGTATTTACGAAATAATCGACAAAGAAAATAGAAGGAGTGGGCTCTGCGTTGAAGCTTCAGGAAACAAGGACAAGACAAGGTAAGACCTTACCAAAGACGCTAAAATTACTAATATGAGTAACGACCATACATTTGAATTGCCATATGCAAGCAGTTTTTCTGTTTCTGACCAAAATCGCATACTCTCCGCTCTCACAAAGTTGAGAGCGTAAAAATCTTAAAATAGAATACGCTTGCATGTTTTCCTACAGATGTAGAATGCTCGAGAATACTTGTACACACATGCAGTCGTCGGCTGCCACTGGATACAAGAGAGCGACCGGCTCTAGAGTGCGCTCTCTCTGACTCTATGGCAACCGTACTAGTACCCAACGCTGGGAACAACACAAAAAATGCGTATGCAAAAAAATCGTATGGCGTGCGGCATCTTAGTAAATAAAGCGTCTTTGGTAAGACCTTTTAAACATCCCTTTCTCACTCTCTCTTGAATTTTCCTAATTTCTTATGAGGTTTCCTGTTTTAAATCAAAGTAACTTAAGTGGTTAAATTGAAAACCGCCGTTTCGTTTGTTTTGTTGCCATTAATTTCTTTGTTTAATTAAAAAATTGTACAGACATATATTATCATCACTATATGCTAAAAAAATGTATTTCTTTTACGTTTTTTTTCGGGTTTGTTTCTCGTCTGTAACTCTCGTGTCCGTTCGCTTGCGTACGCTGCTCTCGTCTCGTATTAACGTAAAACGCTCTTTATGAAATGTGCAAAATAAGCGTAAACGTAACAAAAATCGGTATTGGTAAAAAATGGTCCAGCTTGGATAAATGGAATTATGTTAGAACGCAAAATGCCAACGAATTTCCAATACAAGTAAGTCAAATAAGTAAGTAAAATTTATTTTTTTTGTCGGAAATTGTCTTTTATACAAGTCCGGGTTCGGTTCGTCCGTATTTTTCCTTCTTGTTTGTTATTTCTAAGTTTCTGTGTCATGTCTTCTGTGTATGTGTGTCCGCTGTGTGTCCCGGTGTGCTCATTTATATTGACTATGGTTTCTATAACTATGATAAGAACTCACTTCCTGGGCCTTCGAGATGGCTGTGGAGACGGCAAGCGCGTTAGCGGCCGCCATGCCGCTGCTACTGCCCGTGGGCGATAGCCCCGCCAGCGATGGTGGCGGCGGGGTGGCAGGCATCGACGTGGAGGCGCCGCCATTATTGCTGGGACTCTGGCTGATTTGTGAATTCGCAAGGGCAGCCAAAGCGGCAGCCACTCGCGCTTGGTACTTGGGCTGACTGGCTTTCAGCTCTTCCAGGCTGGCGTCCTCAGGCGGATGCATTATCTTGGTGGTAACAGCAGCCGCTGGTCCGCCAGCAGCTGGTGGAATTGGCGGTCGTTGCTGCTGCTGGGCATCAGGCGGTCCACTTGGTGGGGCGCTGGATACGCCACCAGCATGATTGGTGGTGGGCGGAGCACTTATGGTTGCATTACTTTATGGAAAATGTAAAAGAAATTCAATATTAGTTGAGCGTGGGTAGGATTAAGCCTCAGTTCTCATTTAAAAATTAAGAAATCTCCATTTAAGACACTTTTTTTCATCTAAAATCGAGGCCTTATCCCTTAGCTAGCGATTCCCACCTGTAAGCTGGAAATGTTGGCTTCTGTTGGGCCATAGCGGCGGCATGGTGGTGGTGATGCGCCGCTGCCGCCGCCGCTGCTGCAGACGTGGTGGCCATCGCCGCCGGAAACAGGGGACGCGGCGGCATCATGTGTGGCATCATGGGCATTGGGTATGGAGGAAGCGGCGGCATATGCTGCATCATTCCCATGCCATACTGGCCCAGCATGTGCGGTGGCATCATATTTGGCGGCATCATCATGGGGGGCGGCACGCTCATGGGATCTGCAAAGAGAGGTTGGATTTATGGGGTTTTGCCGACTACATTTAGAGCGTCAAGAGCTTACATTCAACTTTCTTCTTGGCCACTGGCTCGTCGTCATCGGAGTCCGACTTGCCGCCGTTCTTTTGCCGCTCGTGATCCCTGATATCCTCCGCGGGGATGCCGTCCATCCCAAAGATCTCGATCTCGATGTTTGAGCGATTCGGCAGCGAGTTGGGCACTTTGTCGACAGTCTCCTTGTGTACCTGCATGCAGTGGATGGAGAGGCCCGGACCGGTGTACAGCTTCTTGTGGCAGATGTGGCACTTGAAGTGCTTGGCCTTCTGGTGCTGCACCAGGATCTTCTCGTCATCGAACTCGCGGTTGCAGTACCTAGATTTTTCGCTGGGAGTTAAGGAAAATGCCAATTTGTGTGACCCCTCTTGTCCCAGAGCCCCTGACCGCAATACCATTATATAAATGAGCGTGTATGTGTAGATACAATCTTTTTTTTTCGTTCGCCCTCCCACTTAGCGGCGCACATGCCGTGGAAAACGACGTTTTACAGTTTGTTTTTCGAAAAGGATACCAGCACCAGGGTTTGGAGGCCTTCTTCTTCTTGCGTCCCATGGCTTTAAGTCGGTTTTAAACACTTAAATGTACAAAAACGCTCGGTTATTTGTTGTAAAATTGCAAGTTTGATGCAGCGAAAAAAATTCTGCCGTGGAAAACAAAATGGAGAGCCGATCAGAGTGACCGTCGGTGGAGTCGGGCGCTAATACCGCCATAAGCCGACAGGCCAGCAGGTGGCGTCTTTGCATGAACTTCTACCGCAGCCGAAGATCCCAAATATTTAGCTATTTCTCTTAATTTATTTTAATTAAATATTTTCCTTATTATCTCGGAACTGTCAGGCCCAATGCTTCACAGCAAATTTTAAGATTTATGCTCCAGCGGTATTGGTAAACATTAATTTAATATCTTGGTATTTTTGGAACGTGTGTATATTAGAAAGTTGAAGACACGGTCACACTGATCCAGCCGGCGATTCCTAAAAAACAGAATAATGGCAGATAAAAAGGTAAATTGTATAAAATAATAAGCTTTTGGCATTTCACCAGCATGTACGTCGTCTTCCAGGTGGGCGGCAACAACGACGGCAAGGAGAAGCGCCGCAAGGAGTCCATTCTGGACTTGTCCAAGTATCTGGAGAAACAGATTCGCGTGAAATTCGCGGGCGGCCGCGAGGCATCCGGAATTCTCAAAGGCTACGACGCCCTGCTCAATCTGGTGATGGATAACACTGTGGAGTATCTGCGGGACTCCGACGAGCCCTACAAGCTAACCGAGGACTCGACGAGAAGCCTGGGACTGGTTGTGTGCCGCGGCACAGCGTTGGTGCTGATATGTCCGCAGGATGGAGTCGAGAGCATTGCCAATCCGTTCATAACGCAATAAGTGCAAGGATCTGCAAGGATCAGCTCCCAGCTTAGACTAAGTATAAGACGTTTATGGAAATCGGAAATTTAAATATATATATTTAGCGGAGACAAATGTATATAAATTATTACTTAAATGTAACCTAAACTAGGCCGCAAAGTCCAATCGAAGCTAGCTAGCTATCTGTCAGCTACCTCAGTCCAAGCCGAACTCATTCCGAATCCAGGGATACTGGGCCGGACACTCCATGCACGTGTAAAAGTATCGATCCTCCTGCAGCACTCGGCTCCTCACCTTACACACATTCGGCAGGCTGCAGACCCGCTCGTGGGGATCCAAATCCTTGGGCTGGCAGTGCCAGGGCTCAAACTGATGCAGCTGGTTGCTGGGCGTAGGGTGTCGCATCCACTGAATGGCCTGCTGGTTGGTCACAAAGTACACATCCGGTAGCTTTTGCAGATCATCCAGGAATTTCTGTAACACACAATCGGAGGTTAAGAGTGTCCTTTTTAGGTTACTCTTCCAAAACTCACCAAAAAGGCATTCAAATAATCAATTTTCTTGAACCAAGTGGAGTGGAAATACAGGCCAAAAGGTGCTCTGTTGCTGAGGTAATGCCTCTTGAAGTTGTGCGTCAGCATCCTGTACACATCCTCGCCACTCAAATGCGGTGGACAGCTGTCCACCATGCCGCACATGTATTCACCCGCCTCCAGTTGGTTCATCACCAGTTCCCAAATGCCAGGATAACTCCTAGAGGGACAATTCTGGTTCACACCTGTGCAGCTGTGCGGCATCTTGTAGTCGAGCGTGTAGGGCCATAAAGGCGGATTGGAGTGTGGGGCCACCATGGAGGCATCGTAGACAAAGCCAAACTCTTTCATCATCAAAAACTGACGATTCCAGCCGACGCGTAAAAAGGGAACGCGCATTCCCCGGATCTCCTCCATGCGTACAGCGGCAAACTTATTGATGATATTGGCCTGGCCCACCATCTCATCGAACCAGTCTTCAATGGTGGCATTCTTGGACCACCACATCTCAGGACCACGATGGCTAAGGTATAAGAAAAAAACATTATTAAATATGAAATTATCTGAAACCAAAGACTAAACTCACGTGACTGAGTGCACAGCGATCTCATGACCATCATTCCACAACTTCTGCACATACTGATAGTTGGTGAATGGATGCGAAACATAGAATGTTCCCTTAATGGGACAGCCATTGGGATTTCTTCGATTCTGGGTGAACAGAACCTTGGAGAACAACTCCCAATTGTCGTGATTGATGGCATCGTCGAAGGTGAGGACTATCATCTGTGGAACACTTTGCGAGGGCAGATTTCCGGGTATCTGGGTGCCGTCCTTCGAGCAGAAACAATGAGGCAATTGACATTTCCTGGGATCACACGCACCCGCTGCATTTGGATCATGCTCTACATCGCACCAACCCTCGTCAGAGCCATCGGGACAGTCCACAGATCCATCGCAGAAATACTCTTGCGGCAGGCAGGTGCCATCGGCACACCCCAGCTGATACTCATCCGCACAGTCAGCCATCTCCAAGAGCGGCTTGGGTGCCGGCGTCTCGGCACTCACATCACAATTATCCACATTCGCCTTGAAGTCACAGATCTGACGCACCACATCGAACAGCAAGCCCTCGGAGCACTTAAACTCGAAGACCTCGCCGTCGAGGCATAGGAAATACTTGGCGCACTCACTGTTGGTCCAGATCTTGTGAACCGGCCGGTTTGGATTCCGATAGAAACGTGCATCTTGCATGCAACTAGCGGTGGTGGCAGGGGCGGCAGCTCCGGAGGAGGTCGAGCGACGGTGGCGGGCGACAGTATAGTTGCTGCTGCTGCTGATTATTCCATCATTGTCTGCAAAGCAGGCACACATAAACTGGGTGTGAGAGAGCCGTGTGTGTAATTAACAAGGAGACTAATTAATGCGTTGACCCAAAAACGAAACTGCTCACGTCAACCCAAAATTAGCCATTGACTGCCGCCAGTTGTTGCAATATTACATTTTTTCCTTTTTTCATTTTTTACGCTGGATACCAATCACGCATTCGAATTGAAGGCAGGCGGCGGGGCGTTGTAAGGAGAGAGGGGAGTAGTGAGCGAAATAGTCACCTGTGCACGACACAGGCCCACGTCTGCCACTTGACTTGAATTAAAGACTCTCGGAATGTACCGGAAAAAATAACATTTCAAGGAAATATACTCAATTTTGATCATTTTTAAATGCTTGGTGACCTTTTAATAATAAGCATATTTTATCTTAGATTGTCTTTATGGTTTTATCCCAACTTCGGATGATGAATTGGATTGGGACTAGTCACGAAAGGTTACTAAGCCACATTGTTGTTAAATGTTTTCAACCATGAAGAATAGTTGAGTAAACTGTCATGGGAATTTAAATTTTAAGTACCATTTTCTGGAAGAATATTAAAGCATAATATCAATTAATAAACTAAGCAAAAACCGCAAATAAAACCTAGTTTTTATTTGTTGGTTTAAACCAGAAGAATAGTTGAGTAAACTGCCATTGCAATTTATGTTTAAAGTACGATTTTCTAGGCACAATCTCATTTAATAAACTTAGCAAAAACCTAATAAGAAAACCCCAAAGAAAACTAAGTTTTCTCTTACCAAACATTGTTAAAAAAAACTCCTAATAAAAGTTATAATTTTCAGTAAAAGATTGAAATGTCGTTATTATTGCCATTTAAAAAGTTTCGTTGTAATCCTTCTAGACTCTAATTCATCGCTAATTTGCCGAAACCTCCCCTTGCTCCGCCCACCTTAATAGATGCCCCCTCTAGCCATGTGTGTGCGCCACATTGCGGCGGATAAATTGAGTGCGTTTGCATCATAGATCGGCAGCAATGGCCCGTAGCCGATCCGTGCCGTGCCGCACCAGATCGTAACTCTGGCTAGCTAGCTGGCTGGCTGGCGGTTGTTGGGCAAGAGACGCGTGTGTTGTTGGCCAAATGCAAGATGCGATCTCAAGATATGGCTATAACAGATAGAGTCCGACCGACCCGACCGCCTATGTTTGTATGTATCCCAATCTGTATCTGTGTCTATCGAGGAGTTGCAGCATTTAGAAAGTAAATTTATCTCATCTTGAGAGCCAAGCCAAGCCAAGGCGGCGGCGGGTCAGGAAAAATTCAGCAACTGTCACGCCGGGGTTGGGTTCAATGCACAACACACACACAGTCTTTTTCGGGGGGGACGGACGGTGGACGCAACCCGACTTGGCCCCACTTGGCGCCCCCCGTTTTAGTTGTTATATAACAGATCGACAACTTTCACACCCAATGCGCGCGCATGCGCCAAAATAAAAGCCAGACACGCACCCAATCAAAAGAGCCAGAGCTGCCCAGCTGTGCTCGGTGCCCGTTCGCTTCGGTGACAAACAAAAGTGGAGAAATTACCAATGAGCCGGGCATCCAGCAGCGAAGACGACATAATAATAACCATCATTAGGATGGCCACGCCGAGCTCGGAATTTTGCACTGATAACGGTCGTCGTTGGGCGGAAGCGCCGACCTTGACTGTGAAACCAGTTTGGCCATTTGCATTAACATTTTCCCCCGGGCAGAGCATTTTTCTGCCTGATTTCCAGTTTGCGTGCGTCCAATATTTGTATCTGTTCCACACACAGCTTATATTTTTTTGTGTGGAAAAACTAAGTAGCCTCGGAAAATAAGCACGATCGTAACACCGTAACCGCAACCGCAACCGCACAGAGCCAAAGTTGAATAGTGACTGAGGTCTGGCGAGATGCAGCAGAGACATTATATATTTGGGCATTTCTCTTCCAAGAGCACGGCAGGAGAAAGCTTTTTTTGCAGTGGGTGCAATAGTTTTGAATAGAGAGCGAGGGAGTATGGATTAAAGAATTAGTATGGATGGAGGTTAGCTAGAATAAATTATTTAGAAATACAAGAATTCAGTGGGATCAGGAACGCCACAGAAATCGCTTTCATCTGGAAAATAATATAAAATTGTATTAAAAGGGGGAACAAAGTTAATTTTATATTAACATAATATAAAAATAGATTTTTTGCATTAACTAAATAAGTTATGTAAATAAAGAATGTAACATATACATTATTTTAAATTAAATATTTCTACAACGCTAAGAGTTCGAATATGATGAATCATTTTGATTATTCTAAACAGAGATTAATTCATCCTTAAAGAAATCCACCCCTGGAACTTTCGTTTAATCTAAAGACTCGTTTTAACAATATACATATTTAAATTCAATTTCGAAAATCAACGGAAAACTTTAGAGAGATGCCAGCTGGCTCTTTTTTGATTGTGGAATGCATGTGGATGGTATGATAGCGCGTCGAGTGAAGTTCACCCCCACAGTCTGGCAGCGCCTTTTTATGTGCTTTCACGAGCCTTTGTTAAGGGTTTTCCGGCACCTTTCCGTGTAAAATCGCATTTTCACACGTTTCACAGAGGGTTGTGCATTTAAATCAGAGAGTTTTGTGGGCGGCATATGACAGGGAGCGCTAAAAAATGTGCAAAAGCGATGATTTTCTCCAAAAGTATGGCAGCACTGTGATATGAGCCGTTACGTTTTTATCGACTTAAGTGTGACCATCTGCTGTAGAAGAGAAAATCCAAGTATCGCACTTCCCATAACATATCGATAATATCGATGCAGCTCTACATAGCGTCCTCTTTCTGTTGGCGCCTGAATGTTAAGTGAAATTTCAAAGGATTTAACGTTTATACGCGGCTTTCTGAATAAAAAACACAATGCAGAGGTCCCGTGGTAGCATGGGCACCCCCAAAAGCTCCGGCGGCGGACGGCCTAGCGCCCAGTTCCGGGTGCCGCAACTCACGGTCCAGCAGCACCTGAAGGCCCAAAAGCATCAACAAGAACAGGAGGCGGAAGACGCGGCCATGGACGCCCTGGATGATGCACTGATCTTCGACGACGAGGAGGGTGGCACCCGCATTGGCGACATATATATCCCGCCTCCGATACCGCCCCACTGCTCCATGGAGAGCACTGGACCGCGGTTGATCATTAAAAAGATAGTGAATCGGAATTTCAAGAGCTATGCGGGGGAAGTGGAGCTGGGACCGTTCCATCAAAGCTTCACCGCCATCATTGGACCCAATGGTAGTGGCAAGAGTAACGTCATCGACTCTATGATGTTCGTCTTTGGCTGCCGGGCGAATCGCATTCGCTGCAAGAAGGTTTCCACCTTAATACACTCGTCCTCGCTGTTTCCCAATGTGCGAAGTTGCTCCGTGGCCGTGCACTTTGAGCAGATCGTGGACAAGGGCGACGGAACGTGCGAGACCGTGCCGGACTCCACCATTGTCATCGAACGCACTGCCATGGCGGATAGCTCCTCGTATTACAAAATCGACGACAATCGTGCCCAGCTCAGGGATGTGGCTAAGCTGCTTAAGAAGCACCATGTAGATCTGGAGCACAATCGTTTCCTGATCCTTCAGGGCGAGGTGGAGTCCATTGCCATGATGAAACCGAAGGGGCAGGCGGAGAATGAAACTGGCATGCTGGAGTACCTCGAGGACATTGTGGGCACGCAGCGCTACATCCGTCCACTGCAACAGATCAATCAGCGGGTGGATCAACTCACGGATGACCGCACGGAAAAGCACAATCGCTGCAAGCTGGCCGAACGCGAGATGAAGGATCTGGAGCAGCCATACAATGAGGCTGTTGACTACCTGAAAAAGGAAAACGAGGAGGTGCGCGTCAACTCGTGCATCATTCAAAAGCAAATCAGCATTAAGAAGGCAACGCTGGAGCAGTACACCAAGCAGCACGAGGCCTGTGTGGAAGAGCTAAAGGCTCATGATGCAGGCACTGAAGCCCTCAAGAAGGAGCGGGCCGAAAAGGAGGAGATCATCAGGAAGGAGATTGAGTAAGAAACGAGATTATGCCTCCCCCAGAATAAATATCTAATGTACTTTTTTCCCCATTCCCTAGAGCCTACGAGTCGCTGGTTAAAAAACGCGAGCAAGTCAAGAAAAAGCTGGTCGCCGCCGAGAGAGCCCACACCGAGGTCCAGAGCACCATGGAGAACACCAACAAGCAGCGCAAGAAGGACAAAGCACAGATCGACAAGAACGACAAGGAGCTGGAGGATCTGCACAAGCTGCCGGAGAAGAATCAACGCGAGATTGAGGATTGCAATAAGAAACTTGAGCGTCTGGAAAAGGAGAAGGAAACTCTGAGGGTGGAACTGGAAAAGCAGCAGGGCAAGCTAAAGGAAGAGTCGGAACCGTTGACCGAAAAGCGTCTCAAGCTCAGTGACGAGTTGGTGGGGCTCAAGGAGAAGGTCAATTCGGCCAAGGCAGAACTTCAGGTATTCGAGTCGCAGTTGAAAATCCTCAAGCAAGCTGAGACCACGGAGACTAGGAAATATCAGACCCTAAAGGACTCATACGAGCAGTCGCAAAAGAGTCTCGAGGAGAAGCTAACCAAATTCGATGAGCTAAAGGAGAGCCTGCCACGCATGCAGACGGAGATAAACACAAAGACAGCGGAGGTGGATAAGATGGTGCATGAGGAGCGAAATCTAACCACGCAATGCAACAAGCTGCGAACAGAGGTAAGGTATTGGTAAAGACAATGGAATTACTAAGTTGAGTAAGGAATATACATATGCAAGCCATTTTTCTATTGACTATGGAAATCTAGAGCGCGCCTTCTCTCTCTTTCTCTCTCTGGCTTTTGAAGCAACATTTCAAGAGAGCCTAGAGCCAGCTTTAGAGCAAAGAAGCTGGAATTACTAAAATGTGTAACGAGCATACATTTAAATTGCCATATGCAAGCTTTTTTTTCAGTTTCTGACAAAAATCGCCATCCATCCGCTCTCACAAAGTTGAGAGCGTAAAAATCTAATAATAGAATGCGCTTGCATGTATGTGTACAGATGTAGAATGCGTGAGAATACGTGTGCTCACACATATACACACAAGAGCAAGCCAGTTCTAGAGCGCCCTCTCTCTCTGGCTTTCTGGCAAGTAAGCCTGGACCTAGCGATGGGTCCAGCATGAAAAGTGCGTGCAACATCTTAGTAAATAAAGAGTATTTGGTATTGGAAGTTAAATAACAAGGAAATTTCTTTAAAAATCATATTTAATCTTAATAATCCTAAATCCCTTTCCCTGCAGATCAACGAAAGATCAAGCAACATGCAGGCTCAGCGTTCCAACGACAAAGTCCTCGACTTTCTCATGCGACAGAAAATGGAGGGTAAGATACCTGGCATTTTGGGACGCCTCGGCAACTTGGGTGGCATCGATGCCAAGTACGATGTGGCCATTTCCACGGCCTGTGGCCGCTTGGACAATATTGTTACCGACAACTATGATACTGCCGCCGCGGCCATTGCGGCCCTGAAAAAGTACAATGTGGGCAGAGCCACCTTTATCACGCTGGACAAGATTGAGCACTATCGTCGTCATGCCAACTCCAGAATTAATACGTAAGTTTTCTCCATATTTCTTGGGATATTTTCCTATAAAAAAAATCCATTCCTTTCAGACCCGAGAACGTGGCTAGATTGTACGATCTTATCCAGATCGAGGATGACCGCGTGAGGACCGCCTTCTATTTCTCTTTGAGGGATACTCTGGTGAGCGACGATTTGGAGCAAGGCACTCGGATAGCCTACGGCAAGCCTCGGTTCCGCGTGGTGACGCTGCGCGGTGAAATGATCGAGACGACGGGCACCATGTCCGGCGGTGGCAATCGTCCGATGCGCGGCAAAATGGGTACACAGGTGCGCACCAAGACGGTGGAATCGGCGGACAGCTCGCAGGTGTCGCAGAAGGCACTGGAGGACATGCAGGTACAGGCGGAGGAGCTGCAGACGCGGATTAACTACTGCCAGGAGCAGCAGGGCCGCCTGGAACGGGAGATTCACACCCTAAAGATGACGCATCAGCGTGACGAGGCGGAGTACAAGCGACTGGGGGTGAGCATCACCTCGCTGAAGCAGCAGATGGCCAGTAACCTAAAGCAGTGCGAGGCGCAGCGCCAGCGGATGCTTAAGAAGACCACCGACGAGAGTGCTGTCAAGGAGCGCGAGGAGCAAATCGAGGGAGCCAAGCAGGAGCTGGAGCAGGCGCAATTCGCCGAGCAGGCTGTCTCCAGCCAGATCGAGGAGATCCAGACCCAGTACGATACCCTGAGAAATGACACCGTCAAGCCTGTGGAGGCGAAAATCAAGAAAGTGTCCTCGCAAATCGACAAGCTGTCGGCCAATGTGCGCCAAATGAATGTGGCCCTGGCGGGCGCCGAACGGAAAATACAGAAAATCACCGAAGGCAACACCAATCTCAGGGAGAACATCAGGACGGCGGAGGAGAAGCTGAAATCGTTGAACGAGGAGCGCAAAAAGTGTCAGGAGAAGGAGGAGGCGCTGGAAACGGAAATCAAGGAGGCGGAAGAGGCCATCGACAGCGCCAAGTCGCAGTCCTCGGACATCAAGAAGCAAATAGATGAGCTGACCAACCAGGAGAGTAAACTGAACATCGAACGCATCGAGCTGGGCAACAAGCTTCAGGCAGCCACGGGCAAACTCAACGCTGTGCGGGCGGACATTCCCATCCTGCAGGCCAAGCTGAAACCCCTAAAGCTCAACGAGATTCCGGGCGATACGGAACCCCAAGAGCCGCTCAAGGAGCTCAGCGAAGAAGAACTCGAGGCCGTGGATCTGGACCAGAAGGAATTCGAGCAAACTAAACTTCTGGAGGAGCTCCGAAAGAAACCCAACCTGGGCTGCATCAAGGAGTTCAACGAGAAGCGCAACATATACCTGGAACGCGTACGTGTGCTGGAGGACATCACCTCGAAGCGAAACGAGATGCGCGACAAGTACGAGGAGGTGCGCAAGCGTCGCTACAAGGAGTTCATGGATGGCTTTGGCATCATCACGCGAAAACTGAAGGAAATGTACCAAATGATCACGCTGGGCGGCGATGCTGAGCTGGAGCTGGTCGACTCCATGGATCCCTTTACCGAGGGCGTTAACTTCACGGTGCGACCGCCGAAAAAGAGCTGGAAATACATCTCGAATCTCTCGGGCGGCGAGAAGACGCTCTCCTCGCTGGCCCTGGTCTTTGCCCTGCATTACTATAAGCCCTCACCTTTGTATTTTATGGATGAAATAGATGCGGCGTTGGATTTTAAGAATGTGTCCATTGTGGGTCACTACATCAAGGTAAGAATAATCATTGGCTTACATAAACAACTCATTCTCATCTTCAACATCCCTTCCAGGAGCGCACCAAGAACGCCCAGTTCATTATAGTGTCGCTGCGCGTGAACATGTTCGAGTTGGCCAACTATCTTGTGGGCATCTACAAGGTTAATGACTGCACTGACTCCTGCACGCTGCTGAATCATCCGCCCCAGCTACCCACCTCCAGTCAGCAGTCCAGGATGCCCACGTTCAGTCAGACCCAAGGTGGCACTCTAGCGCAGGACACGATAATGATGGCGGAGAACGATGAGCATCCATTGCCGGAGAGTCAACCACTGACACAGATGTCCGAGCAGATGGGCGGCAGGGAGACCACCTTTGCCCCGACCATAGACAGCACGGGCATAAATGAGACGCAAGCACAACCACGACTAACGCAGGAGAATCAGTTGCTGCAGGGCAGAGAAACGACATTTGCACCGCCCATGGAGAGCACCGCCATTGCACCGGCGAGTGCACCGACTGAGTCTGTGCAGAGCCAGAGCCCTCCTCCTCCTCCTCCCAGCTCGCCGCCGCCTGCGATTGATACTTAATTCTAAGACGCGAAGCCCAAGCTTGCACTGTATTATCCTATTTATAGACAACATCGCGAACAAATGTAATATTTTTGTATCTAATGTCATTGAAATCATTAAAAATCCATCATAATTCCAAATTAATTATATTTAACAGTTTATTTCCAATCCCTGACATTCACACATCCATACATTGCTAGGACGCAAAGCTAGACATAATCCTAGAGCAAATCCCGGCCAGAGCCTCCGTTGTTTGGTTTTTCATTTCTGTTATATCCTCGCCCGCATCGCAGGCTTTCGCTATCTGCGGATCAAGGGGCAGGGAGCCCAGCAGGGGCACTCCCATCTCCGCGCACATGGCTGCCGCTCCGCCCGTCTTGGCCGGAAAGATCTCCGAGCTAGTACCACAATTTCCGCAGCGGAAGCTACTCATGTTCTCTATCACGCCCACAATGGGAATTTTTTGTTTCTTACAAAAGTTGATCTCCTTGCGGACATCAAGCAGAGCCACCTCCTGCGGCGTCGTTACGAGGATGGCACGCAAGGACTCCGGCTGATTGTCATCTTTCATGTAGGAAATTACAGACAAATGCTCATCCGAGGTGCCCGGCGGTGTGTCCAGCAGCAATAGATCCAGGTTTCCCCAGTCTACCTCGCTTAAGAACTGCCGAATCATGCCGTTCTTCTTGGGTCCTCGCCAAATGATGGCATCGTCGACGGAGCCCAGCAGGAAGCCAATGGACATAAGGCACACATTGTCATCGATGCCGACCGGTGACCATCCAGATCCAGATTGATGCACATTCTCTCCCAATGCGCCCAGTATCCGGGGCTGCGATGGACCGCAGATATCGACATCCAGGACGCCGAAATTGCTATCCGGACAACTGCGGGCCAAGTAGCGGGTCAGCAGGCTGGTTACAGTGCTCTTGCCCACGCCCCCCTTGCCGGAGAGGATCAGCAGCTTGTTTTTGACATCTTTGAGTGCTTCGGCCACCAAGGCCTTGCCGGGATCTTCGTGTTTTTTGCTGGGATCACTGCAGATGCTCTGGTTGGGGCAGCCGGCGCAGGCGCTCACTTTGCCTGCCTGCTCGCTTTCGACGCCGGGACAGTGTTCAGGTGGAGGTGCCTCCATAGCTTGTAATTGCTATTAATTATTTGATCAATTTACTTGTGAAATTCTAAGCGCTGATAACACTGTCGAGTCTCTGGCCACACTTAAGTAGGAGGTGGGTTTAGTTGGTATTTAATATGTTGTGGTATTTCCTTTACAGCAGCAGACAGCCACACTGCACCTAACTATTGCTTGTCATTGCATTCGGCAATTCGCAAACAACTTGGAATTTCCTTCGTAAACTCAAAAAGTATACATTTAATAGAAACATGGAGACGCTACTGGGTATTAAGGGTCCTGACTTCGTTATGCTGGCTGCGGACACCACCCACGCCCGCTCTATAATCGTGATGAAGGAGGGTAAGCATTAACTCACCTTTAATGGCGGCTCCAGGTCTCATTTTCTGATGCTTCGCAGATGAGAACAAAATCCACAAGGTGTCGGACAACTTGCTGATATCGACCACTGGCGAGTCCGGCGACACGGAGCAGTTCACCGAGTTCATTTCCAAGAATATTGCCCTGTACAAAATGCGCAATGGCTACGATCTGAGCCCCCGGGCGGCGGCGCATTTTACGCGCAAGAACCTGGCCGAATACCTTCGCAGCCGCACGCCCTACCAGGTGTTCATGTTTGTGGCCGGGTAAGCATACAGTCTTCCTCTAGTCCTACATAAAATCTTACTGAAACCTTTCTCCCATTCAGCTACGATCCTGCCGATGGCCCGGAGCTCGCCTTCATCGATTACTTGGCCAACGCCAAGTCCGTCAATTATGCCGGTCATGGCTATGGTGCGATCTTCGCATCCAGCATCTACGATCGCTACTGGCACCCCAACATCACCCAGGAGGAGGCCTACGATGTGTTCAAGAAGTGCATTGTGGAGATCCAAAAGCGACTGGTCGTCAATCTGAAGAACTTCAATGTCGCCGTGGTGGACAAGGATGGTGTGCGAAACCTGGAGCCGATCAGTGCCAAGAGTCTGGCCGAATATAATGCATCCGCTTAGTTAGGTTCTTGAGCATTCTAAATGCAAAACAGTTTGTAATAAAATGCGCCTGATTTGGGTAACTTTGGTACGAAATATATCTGTATTTGAAAAGGGAATTAAATAAATGGAATCATTTTTGGGTGCAAAAAAAAGCAATTTCCGCTAGCGAAAATATGTGATAAATTCCAATTGGACTGTTTCAATTCAGTATTTTTCTACCATGGTATTTTTAATTATTCAGCTGCAGTCACACTAACAGCCGCTTCATAGGATTTAACCAAATAAATGTAAATTTAAGACAATATGAGCTTGGAACAACAGCCGGCAACAGATCCCAAGAATCCCCATGGACTTGGTGAGTACTCCTGGCCGGAACAGAACCAAGTGATCCTAAAACTTCACCTCCTTGCTGCAGGGGATCCCAACGACACATCGTTGCGCAAGGTGGAGCGGGAGGTTCTGATACCCAAGATCATGCGAGATCGGGCGAAGACGGAGTTCTGCTCCAAGGAAGTGGCCGACTTCCAGGAGTGTTGCAAGGCCAGCAGTATCCTGATGGTGGCCACCTGCCGCAAGCAGAATGCCGCCCTGAAGGAATGCCTGACGGGCTGGTATCAAAACGAGGCCTTCAAGGAGGAGTGCAAGAAGATATATCTGCAGGAAAGGGCCGATTACCGCAGCACAGGCATACCCAAGAAGCATCGCCTTGAGAAGTTGTAGTAAAGTCCCCAAAATAGTTCCTTATTGTTGTTGTTTGCTTTGTACAAAAGTTGAGTAATTGAATCGACGCACAATTGTTTCTGTGACTGTGATTTCCTGAAGGTGTTCGGGTCTGGATACATCATCCGCTGGAGCAACTCTTAGGAGAAGCACATCCTTGTCGGAAGTTTCTGCCACACGTTGGACTCCTTTCAGGTTCTTTGACTGATAGTAATCCATATCGCAGGAAGTCTGGACAATCACCAGAAAGCTGGCATGATAGAAGCGTGGACTCTGCTTGTAGATCACTATAAATAAGGTGCCAACAGATCAGTAAAAACCTTTTGTAAATGGGAAACACTTACGAAAATCTCCGCCAAACTTGATGCCACTTTTTATCACCCAATTTTTGGACTTTAGATACAAATAGCAGGCCAAATTCTCCACAAATCTTTCATTTAGCTGCTTTGCTGCAACCAAAAATGCTTCAAAATCCATGCCACTGCCGGACAGGTTTTCGATGCTTAAAACTTCCAAATAGAAGGCCAGAAAACAGGACTCTTCTAATCCCAGGAGCAGTGTTTCATCCGCCTCTCCAGATGCCGGTCCTCCACGCGACTTGCTTCCCTTGCCAAAACAACCATTGTCATAAAGCGCTTGCGCTTGAACTGGGTCCTGTATTTCCACTGAGAGTCCTGTGAACGTTCCCTGATAGCTTTCGCACAGGGGAAAAGGTGTGAAATTTGAGTTTCTGTGAGGGCAGCGCTTTCTTTTGCATTGGAACGTAAACATTTTATTCCACTTGGTCAATAGTGTGGTCAGAGCTTTGTAAAAAATACTAAGAAAGTCAAACGTTGTATGGTATTTTTAATTCGACCGCGCTTGGTCTTTCCAGAAAGATGTAAACAAACATTTATTCTGACATTTAAATTGTATTTTATTGGATTTAATTAAAAAACATTAGTTTTTTAACGCCACATCTTGTAAAAAATGTAGCACCGATCCACATCTTTAAATGGCACTTAGTTGCGCTGGGAACTACACTCATAAGTCCATGCTAACTTCCTGTGAACGCCTTTCTCTGGTGTATTCCGAAAAAGGATTCATACAAAAACGTATAAAAATATGTTTTACTTCCTATTGGAGTATTTTACAATTAAATTATGTTATTAGTTTCAGCGAAATTATGGACATATGTCGAGTTTGTTTGAAGAGGGACCAGGAAGCCATGGTAAACATTTTTATTCGGTCGCCAGGATGGGACTTCTCTCCCGCGGATATGATCTCCCAATGCACCGACTACCAAGTGGAGAGAGATTCCTATTCCAAGGACATTTGCAAGCCTTGCCTGCAGAATGCCAGAACATCCTTGAAGCTTAAACGAACATACAAACGAAAGAAGCCTGCAGCTATCCTACCCCATCAAGGAAAAGGATTTGCAGGAGAACTATCTGGCAATGGCCACCACAAAATAAAGTTTACTAAAAGATTAAACTGTCGATGTGGATATTAAGCATCTATTTATATTTGTTTTTTGACTGTTAAGCAATGCTTTTTTTGATCCATATATGAGGGCATCTTGAGCGTCAGCTACTCCTCACGGATATTAAAGGTCTGGCGGACTTGAGCTGGGGTTTTACCCTTCAACATGTTGGCCAACGTATGGCAGATCTGATTCTTTAGTCCCTTTATATCCAGATCGTAGGAAGCCATAAAGGTTTCGAGTAGGGTGCTTTGGTCTACATTGAGGAAATCGACATCCCAGGGTGTAATGGTGTAATGTTTGCGGCCGTCCGCGTCTTCCACTGGCAGCGGATCGTCGTCCTTGTGGTATTCAGTCCAGAGAAGCACCTTGCTTAAAATCTTCGAGCTTACGTTGGGCAGTGGCACGACCACCACGTCCTCCTTTATTTTGGGCCCCAAAAATGCCATGATTTTGCCAGAACTCTTGACAAACTGGAGCTCGGTTTCGATGAGTTCATCGTCGGACGAGCGTAGCTTGATAATCGGCATTTTTATGAGTTAGTTCGATTCGATTTGAATGCTGAAAGGGAGGTATAGAAAATTATTCCTCAAATCGAAAAATTTTATGAATCAGATATATGTAAATTATTTAAAAGATTACCTTCTTCGAGAAAGAAAAAAAACGAACTGAATTTTTTCTTGATGTTAGATTTGACAGCTAACGAAAGAGTTGGGAAAGCACCTATGCTGATCGATAAAATAAAAAGAAAATACGACAAGTAAGAAAGGTGCTGTCGAGTGTTTCTGCAGCCAGTTTAAAAACAGATCCGTTTTTCATTGGCTCGCCCAGCACCTGACGATATCAAATATAAAAGTTAGATAAATAAAAAAAATGCAGCAAAATAAACCTTAAATAGATAATAATAAAGTAAGTAAATTATATTATTGAGTATTTTCTAAACTTAGAAAAAACATTCATTTTCATTTTAGAAAATGACTTATTCTTATTTTGACAACGAAAAAAATATTTAGTTTAAAAAATTGTAAATTATTATTTATAGGTGAGGCTTAAATGTGTTTATGATTAAAAACGAAAGAATGAATATATAAGAATTTTTTAATTTTTATCTATTAAATATATGGTCACATATTTCTTGCTTCCAATTTTTCCGCCATTTAACAGATTAATACCCACATTACAAACTTGTGAATAAAATGAATGGCTTCAAAAATCGAATATTATAACTCTAAAACCGCTTAATAAATTAACAACAAAAAAAGCTTCAAAATCGAGTTTTAAATCGAGGCAGAAAAGAGTTGGCAGTCCCGAACTATCGTCAACTACAATATATCGATATCATAACAACGTGCGGAAAGGCTTTCCTTGCTGAATGGTTCTGTAAAACGGAAAAAGTGCACTTAAGGCTAAGTTCAAGTTGCTGAAAGATTCTGAAAAAAGAATAAAGCTAATAAATTGTGCTTTTTATGTGCTTTTGATTTCTTAATTCATCCAAAAGTATCGACGATATCGATAGTAATATCGAAGTTTTTGCATCTCTAGTCTCGCTCTCTCCTCTCTCAACTTCAATTCTCACCTCTCTTTCTGCTAAATTTTACGCTTCTGTTAAATTTGACGCTCGGAACTGTTTAAATGGGATTCTACATTCTAAGTAAGGAAAGTAAGGAAAATGGTTTTCCATTGCTCAATGGTTCTGTAAAAGGGAAAAGCTTAGTACAAGTTGCTGAATGGTTCTGAAAATAGGAAAATTCTTTAAAATTGAGCTTTTTTGTGCTTTTACCCAGAGTTGCTTGTGAAAACAGCAGATTGTGGTCACGAACCACCGATGGTTCCGATGTTTGTATCGATAGTACTATCGAAGGTTTCACAGCTCTAGAATAGTCACAAGACCCAAAGTCAGCTGAAAACCCTGTGAAAAACACTCGGTACTATTTGGTAGATTTCCATAAATTCTGTGCTTGAATTTGTGTGTTCGAGTGCCAGCCCGTTTCTGTGTAGCAACCGCCGTCGTACCAAAGCCAGCAAAATGACGTCCGCCCTGTATTTGCCCGAGGAAAACATCGGTGAGTATTGTCCCCCGTGATCAGAGACCTCTCTGCGAAAAATCGAAGTGAGTGTGTATGGGTGTGTGGGGGGCGAGCTGCCTGCTGCTGTCCAGCGAAGCACCCACCGCCCTCTTACATGGCTCCCGCTGTGCTAATCACCTGATTTTCCGCCCTCCGTCCGTCCCGCAGATATGATTGCGGCCACTTCGGTGCTGCAGCAGCAGGCTGCCGATATCCGCACCAGGACCATCAACTGGGCCTCATACATGCAGTCGCAGATGATCAGCGAGGAGGACTACAAGGCGATCAGTGCCCTGGACAAGTCGCGTGCCAGTTACCTGGCCCAGAACTCCAGCCAGGTGGTCAAGACGCTGCTGAATCTGGTCTCGCACCTGTCGAAGGACTCTACCATCCAGTACATACTCGTGCTGCTGGATGATCTGCTGCAGGAGGATCGCTCTCGCGTGGATCTCTTCCACGAGACGGCCGGCAAGCTGAAGCAGTGCATCTGGGGACCATTCCTGAACCTGCTCAACCGTCAGGATGGCTTCATTGTGAACATGTCGTCGCGCATTCTGGCCAAGTTCGCCTGCTGGGGCCATGAGACGATGCCGAAATCCGATCTGAACTTCTATCTGCAGTTCCTCAAGGATCAGCTGGCCACCAATGTGAGTTTGTATTGAGTGTCTGGCAAGGATTTGCCAGCCCAAAAAGCATGTCTATGTGTATATGACCGGTAAATGATCTCAGGAGAACTATGAGAGCATGAGCATGAGGAGGCATGTCCTAGACGCTGTACATAGTAACTTGCCAAAGCACTTATTGTAGTCAGATCTACTAGCGTCTGTTTTTTTAAATGTAATCATATTGTTCAGAGGCTCTTTTTCCTAAAGTTTCGTTAAGAAACAGTCTAGAGATCTTCTTCCCAACATAACTCTTGCCTTTGTTGTATTTCTTGAGCTATTTTTGCTAGTTCCCTAATGTATCATGGGTTTCCAATCTAATTATTACAGCATGTGAGATGTTTTATAGAACAGAAATAAACCAAAGACGCTAGAATTACTAAGATAAGTAATGACTATACATTTAAATTGCCATATGCAAGCTATTTTTTGTGTTTTTATTAAAAACTTTTTAACATACAACACGAAAAATGCTTGTTCACGAAATATCGTATGGCGTGCTGCATCTTAGTAAATAAAGCGTCTTTGCCTTAACCTTATAGCATGATGTCTTACCAGGTTTCTTGCTTAAAGTCGCCAGAATACTTTTATCAATTAGCTTTGATATTAATTCAATAACAACTAAAAAAAGAATAACAACTAGTTAGATTGTTTTCTGTACATAAACTCTTTTAGGTAACTCTATTTAAAAGCTAACAACCCGAATAATGATGCATGCTTTTACCAATTTACCCTATAAATAATTTACTTTAAGACACTATACCAAACTCTGACCTCGTATAGGAATTAAAACCAAACGATACTGACCTCGTCCAAGTGAAATTACTCGTGAAATCTCTGCAAATGAGGAGTCTGTTACTACAACATTATTATGCCACATAAATCAGCACTCAAAAACTTGTCACACATCATATGTATATCCGAATCGTATATTACCCTGAATATTATTTACTCAGCGACCTCACCACCACCACCCATTCCGATCGTCACGTGCCAGTCGTGTGTCATGCAAAAAGCACCAGAATATAAGTTTGTTACTCACTACCTTGTGTTCTTGTCCATCCAAGCGTAATTATTCGTTGCGCTGCACTTGATTCCTCTGTGAAGAATTTTAATTTATATGCAATTTACCATCTATGAATCGATTTGATCGAATCGATGATCGACCCCCAAATGAACCACGTGCCACGACCCACAACCTCTGTGCTCACACCCGTAGGGCTTAGCCTATCTGCAAGAGATGGCCCAGCTGGCCAAGCGGACACAAACGATCATTGTGCACACGCATGGACCGCATGGCAAAGACAAAGACCACCATGGCCATCAGTACAGTCCCACTCTGGCCCAGTTGCAGCATCAGCACGAGCTGGCCGAGAGGGCCAATGAGCGCTATCGGGAGGTGGGCGGTAGCGGCGAGCATCAGCAGCAGAGCGGCATACCGGTATTCCAACAACAACTAAAACCCCAAAAATCGCAGATATCCACTCGCAGAAACAATAAAACATTCACTTACCCCCTTCACTCCCACCACCAAAAAAATATACATAAAAACACGAATAAACTATCAAACATTAAAGGTCACACAGGGGAAGGAACTCAGTCGAAAGGGTCACAGAGGTTGTAAAATTCAAACTTGTATATACATATGTCTAATGTTTCTTTTATTAAAGATTTTTAGCGGGACAAAGTATAGTTTAACCAGACTCATTCGGAATAAGATGCGTAACGCGCATACAATTGAATTGATATTTCTTATATTGTAATTTGTTAAACTAAGAACACAACCGAAGAGAAATGAGAAAAGCATAAGCTCGGGTACCAAACATAATGCGTTTTATACAGAGATTTAGGGTTTTTATTACCTCGATTAGGTGATGTTACCAAGACGTTCTCTTATGCTCCTTAAACCTACACAATCAACTCCTTTCGACTGTGTTCCATGGGTTTGAGTGACAATTGTTGTAGTCTATTTCGTAATTGTTTACTAACCCGACTAATAGACGATGAGCAAGCCAGCAGGACCAGCCGCCTGTAGCGTCGCAGCAAACAGTATATTGTCAAGAAGTGTGGTGTAATGGTAACTCCAGGTGACGGTTAAGTTTACACAAGAATCAGCCACGATTACACTAAATCCAAACACCAAATGGCATAAGGTGATCCATCGATGTTGCATCTTCAACTCTATTTAAATGTTATTCCACTCTCTCTCTATTTATCTCACCATGTTTTCTCCTACTTTGTGCGTAGCTTGTAGTCATATTATTATCGTTGTTGTAGCTAGCAAAGAAAATAGATTCCAGCCCAGATATCGTCATAACTAACAAAGCTAACAGACCAGATTTGGCTCAGTATTCGGGGATGAACTAATAACGATTTCTTCACATTCGATAGAACAACGAATACATCCAATCGGTGGCCCGTTGCCTTCAGATGATGCTGCGCGTGGACGAGTACCGATTCGCCTTTGTGGGCGTCGACGGGATCAGCACTCTGATCCGCATCCTGTCGTCCCGTGTCAACTTCCAGGTGAGTTTGAAATTGAAATGCGTAAATTGTTTGGTACAATTTAAATTCGATTTCTTATTCATAGGTGCAATACCAGCTGGTCTTCTGCCTGTGGGTGCTGACCTTCAATCCCCTGCTGGCTGCCAAGATGAACAAGTTCAGCGTCATCCCCATCCTGGCTGATATCCTCAGCGATTGTGCCAAGGAGAAGGTGACGCGCATCATCCTCGCGGTATTCCGCAATCTGATCGAGAAGCCGGAGGATTCCTCGGTGGCTAAGGATCATTGCATCGCGATGGTCCAGTGCAAGGTATTGAAGCAGCTTTCCATCCTGGAGCAGCGTCGGTTTGATGATGAGGATATTACCGCCGATGTGGAGTACCTCAGCGAGAAGTTGCAGAATTCGGTGCAGGACCTGAGCTCCTTCGACGAGTACGCCACAGAGGTGCGCAGCGGTCGTCTCGAATGGTCGCCTGTCCACAAGTCGGCCAAATTCTGGCGTGAGAATGCCCAGCGTCTCAACGAGAAGAACTACGAACTGCTGCGAATCCTTGTCCACCTGCTGGAGACTTCCAAGGACGCTATTATCCTATCCGTTGCCTGCTTTGATATCGGAGAGTATGTGCGTCACTATCCCCGCGGCAAGCAGTGAGTATATAAACCTTAATCAATATTTTTTGAGCTTAACAAATTCTCGCTGGCGTAAATAACTAAAGGGATCTGGTGATTTCCTATTTATTTGATAAAATGTCAGTATATTGAGTTATCTTTTCATAACATGCTGATTTTTGTGCGCCATCGAGCATTCATCCAAAGCTACTGAAGTTGGTACCAAAGCTTAGTTAATTCAGATTTAAAAATCGTTTAATGCAGCTAGAATTACATTATGAATTTCGAAATAACCTTTGCAAGAGCCTGAATTTATTACATGCTTGCTTTGTGAGCCATTGTACATACATCCCAAAGTACCGAAGTTGGTAAAAAAGCTTAAATAATTAAGATTTCAAAATCCTTTCATGCTGCCATTATTACTCTTTTAACTACCGAAAAGCCTTTGCAACAGCCTGAATTTGTTAATTTTGCCTCAATTACTCTCTACTAAACATTCTTTTATTCCTCAGTGTCCTGGAGCAGCTGGGTGGCAAGCAGATCGTAATGCAGCATTTGGGACACGAGGATCCCAATGTGCGGTACGAGGCCCTGTTGGCTGTGCAGAAGCTCATGGTACACAATTGGTTAGTATGATTTTTGAATAGTCCTTGCATCATCCCTCTTCCCTATCCACATGCAGGTACATTGATCCATCCTTTCATTCCGTTTGACTTATTGATCAAGACTATTATCAAAATTCTCTATTGTGTATTCAATGTGTGTTCTTTACTCTTATCAGGGAATATCTGGGCAAGCAGCTGGAGAAGGAGAACGAGAACCAGAAGCAAGGTGCCGCCCCTATTGCTGGCAAGGCCTAAACGGTCCAAACAATCAGTCAGTCATCCATGCACACATACACAGGCACGCAGGCACACAGCAAATATTTTAGCCAGGCCGCCAGCCTGAGAGACCTTAAACAAAACAATAAGAGTCGTGGAGAGGGATCTACACTACATATTATCTCCAGCGCGATCCAGTTCAGCCACTTCAACCTCCACTTCTCCCAAACAACTTAACATGATGTTCGTTCTTGCTACCTTTAAGCGCATGTTTGTTCCCCCGTTTAAACTAAGTTCTTGTTAGTCAGTCCATCGTGTCCCCCTTACGCCCTCTGCCCCCATATATGGAACGTATTGAGAGAACAATTTGATTTTTGTTGGCATTCCAAAAAAAAGAAGAAAAAAATGTCATTCACTTTAGTGAGTGGCGTAGCAAATACAGAAACAGAGCTATCCTGTGCGATTGTTCCATTCAGTTCGATTGTTTATATTTTGTTGTTATTATTATTCGTGTTCTTAATTTATGTGTGCGCCGCTGTACAGAGTTTGTCTAAACCAGATGATAATATGCACTTTTAATGTATTATAATAGCGTCAGCGCACCCACTACTACAAACAAAAAAAATCAAAAACAAAACGAAAAATATATTGTATAAACCTATCAAGTATTTCTTTCATTAAAAACTAAATCAAGTAAGAATATAAATGAAATGAAAAAATATGTATTGCATAATAAAGTTGTTATTAAAGTGTACGATAAAGGTTTGCAAATGCAAAAGGAAATATACATAAATTAGCCAAAAGGCATTGAAAAATGTTATGTGTATCTTTTTCAGGCGTATGGATAATCGTCGTAGATTTAAGAGAGCAACGCTCACTCGCTCTCTTTCGATAGAGCTATCTTATCGTGACGTAATGTATGCGATTCGACTTCTCTTTGATGAGTGTTTCATAGTTCAGTTTCATGGGTTACCGTTACTTATCAGGGCACGAGACCTGGTGAAATCTCTTATTGGCTACTCTTCTGACTGATAAAGGCACGTGATAAGGCAGTGGGTTACCTCTCTTTGTAGTAATGGCATGACCTGCTCTTTTGCTTTTCAATGAAAAGTTATCAGAGATAATTTTCTGTTAGTCCAAAATTCCTGCTCTTTTCCGATAAGCTTTGCATGACTAAGAGATGGTAGTTCCCTTAAATTGAAGCTACTTGAAAGCTTTAAAGGTGAAATTTATGAGCATACAGATCACAGATCTCTTAAGAACAGGAAAAACACTGAACAAAATGTCATTTGATATATGCCCCCTTCAAGTCCCATAATAAAAAACATTTCAATTCGGTTTTTTTCTTGTTATTATTTAACTTTCTCTCTTGTGGCGGTCACAATTCTCGTATATCGGGTTTAAATTAAATATTCCACTTTTTATTTAAATTAAATAATAAATTGTCCTATTTAAACTTTATAATTAACATAATTGTAGTTTTTAGGTCTGTACTTTGTTGATTTGTAGTTGTTGCTTCTGCTGCTGTTGTTGTTTGCCGGATTGTGACTGAACACAATAATACGGTGCCATGGTGGTTGCACCTTACTTGGTGGCAGACTTCAGGTAGGCAATCAGATCACCGCGCTCGTTGGGCTTCTTCAGGCCGGCGAAGATCATCTTGGTGCCGGGGATGTACTTCTTGGGGTTCTCCAGGTATTCGAACAGGGTATCCTCATTCCAGGTGATGCCCTTGGCCTTGTTGGCGTCCGTGTACGCGAATCCGGCCGCCTGTCCGGTCTTGCGTCCGATCAAGCCATGCAGATTGGGTCCAACCTTGTGCTTGCCGCCAGCCTCCACGGTGTGGCACTGAGCGCAACGCTGCACGAACAGCTTCTTGCCCTTCTCAACATCACCAGCAGGAACGCCCATTGTGGATTATGTGGTTTCTTAATGTGTTAACACGGACTCGACTGTAGAGGAGAGAAGTAAGAAGAGAATTTGATTATTAAGGTAGATATTACTACAAATATTAACTTGGTTCCCCCATTATGGGCATTGATATCAAGCTCAAGTTTTGCAGTCGTTATTATAGCCAGCTGATCTAATCGAATAACAGTCTATACAATTTCCTTCTTGAGCATTTTATGGGTGCTATTTGCAATCTGTTTCCCCTAGTTTCTGTTTCAAAGTCCAATTATTTTATATTTTATCATTTAAATAGAAATAATGGCTGATTTGACCATTATTAGTGTTTCTTATCTTGTATGCACCACTTCAGATACATAGATTACATTTAATTTCTATAGTTTTTGCACTAAAAAAATTATTTTTAACAAATTTGCGCTAAATCGAAAATCATATAAAACCATATTGTTGTATTATTACCTATTAAATTGTAGATTGCAAATTACAAAATTTAATAATTTATGTAATGTAATTATTAAAGAATTACACACAAGAAAATAATATAAAATTAAAATAAACTAATTTCCAGGTGCTTTTTAGAACTTGTCCCACTTTTTCTTTGTGTATAGCTGGGGGCCGTGAAAAAATATTTGTCCCCTTGCCCCGTTATGTAAACAAGTGATAAGCTCCCTGCGGAAACGGAATTATTAAAATCGCGCACACTAAGTGCATTAGTCGGCTGATGGCCTGATAAGGCCTTTGTTGCCACACATTTCTAACACTTCATTATCTAACGGTTCTGCATCCCAATCTGCTTTGGTGCCTCCCCCTTTCCCCACCCACCTAAAAAATCGCTTGATTCACGCGTGTGGAGGGCAACGTCATCAAACACACACACGCGAAAAAAGCTTCAGACAGAGCCAGACGCTTCTACTGGTCACATGTTGTTGCCCCCACACTCACGCCCTCTCTTTCCGTCCCTAACACATTCGCAGCTCCAACGTCTGATTTTCGCTGTGTGAAACAACAATTGCGTCAGAACCGCTCAGCAACAGGCGCAAAAACTTCATAAGGAAGCCACAAGCGGGGGAAAAACGTTAACTGAAAAGCATTTATATAATAGCCTCAGATCCAGGGTCTATGTTACGGCCAACCTGCTTTAATTGGCCGCTAATCAGTTGCATGCAGCAATGTGAACTTGAGAGCGAGCGGAAAAAAACGGTGTAAAGTGCCGTTGCAATGTGTAAGTCACCTACACACACACATACACGCAGACAGTGAGAGACTCCAACAACAACAATGTCAACATCCGATTTGGCCTTGACGAGAATTTTTCATTTATGTGTGTAGTTCCCGTGCGTGAGAGAGGGAAAACCACTTTTCCCCCATAGAAAGTGCAATTGGAAGCAGGCCAAAGGCGTATAGAATGAATGTGTGTGTGTGTGTGTGGGTGAGAGAGAGTGGGAGAGGCAAAGAGATGAGCGAAAAATGGGCTAACATCTAAGTTGCCATTGTTACATAAGCGACTCCTTGCAAAGGTGAAAATCTCTATTTTGCCACATAGAAAATGGGACACCGCCAAAACCTGCTTAGCAACCACGTGGCGGACTTTGAAACTCCGCAGCTTGGGCAAAAACAAAATTCCAAGAAGTGATATTCTTTTCGCACAAGCGGAGCGAGCGAGGCAGCTGATGATCGCGCGCTCTCTTTTCGCTCATGTAATCGACGACGCTCTTTGGGCATTTTTTCAATGGCAATGTGACTTTGGCGATTCGAGCGATGCTATTTTTAATTTTAATAATTCACTGCTAACTTTTGCACTTGGAAAACCTAACAAATAACCTTAACAACCTCGCAGATACATATACATCACACTCTGTATATACACACACACACACACAAGGACACGTTTATGTAACCTGAATCATCCCCCAAAAATTATTTACTGGGATTCGAATGGTTTTTAGGCGCCTAGAAATTATGCAACGGAAATAACGCGGAAGCTTCTGTTATTATCTTCCTGAAAAACGGCCTAATCAATAACTATCCAAGGTAATATTTACGTCACTTCCAGTTTTAAAAAAAAATACACCCACTACTTACATTGAACACAAACGTCTGACGCTGCGAACTTTTTTTTCACGAATGAGGCTCATTCAATGAGCCCGCGAATCAGTGATGCCAGAGTCGCTTTTTTCCCGTCAAATCTGGCTTTTTCTAAAGGCCATTTGCTAGAAAAATTT
>JAEIIU010047151.1:0-99100 GCA_018874675.1 Drosophila baimaii
TGGGACCCACCACATGAACTGTTCCGCATGAAATTGTGCCATTTTCCGGATAAAAAGTCCGACTGGGTTGCCAAGATCGCGATATATATTAATTGCCTCTCTTTGTCTCTCCTCAGGCGATGTGGTGCAGAAGCCCACCTGGGGCAAGGACCAACCCAACAATTACAACGGCGAACAGAACTGTGTGGTGCTCGATGGCGGTCGCAACTGGCTGTGGAACGATGTGGGCTGCAATCTGGACTATCTGCACTTCATCTGTCAGCACAGTAAGTGTTCCAGAGGAGTCAGTGTCAGCGTCAGTCTCTCACCTCTCTCCTCTCTCCTCTTCCTCTTCCGGCAGCTCCATTGTCATGCGGCTCGCCGGATGCCCAGCAAAACACCACTGTCATGGGCAAGAAGTTCACTCTGGGCGAGAAGATCCAATACGACTGTCCCAAGGGCCATTCGCTGCTCGGTCAGGCGGAACGGGAGTGCAGACTCGATGGCACCTGGAGCGGATCCTCACCGACCTGCAAATGTAAGCGATATTATGTAACCAACCAGCCTGTCAGCAGGTGTCTCCACTCCGCTCCATGGATCCATGGATGGGGTTACACGAGGCATTTCAAAGGGGCACCTTGTTCACCCTATCATTACTTTCAGACGTGGACTGCGGCAGCCTGCCCGAGCTGAAGTTCGGCTCCATCCATCTGTCGGAGAAGCGCACCAGCTTCGGTGTGGTGGCCACATACAGCTGCCACGAGAACTACACGCTGATTGGCAACGAGAATAGAACCTGCTCGGTGGATGGCTGGAGCGGCAAGCAGCCGGAGTGCCTGGTGGACTGGTGTCCAGATCCGCAGCGCATCACAGGCGGCAATGTGCGCTTCAGTGACAAGCGTGCCGGCTCCACGGCCACATATGTCTGCGAGCCGGGCTATGTGCTCGTCGGCGAGGCGGTAGGTGTGAGCCCTAACCCCCCTCAACACCTCCTAATCGCATTCCTCTCTCTCTCCTTTCAGGTAATCTCGTGCGGCCTGGGTGGCGAGTGGTCCAGCAAGACGCCCTCCTGCAGATTCGTTGATTGTGGTGCGCCGGCGCGCCCGGATCGCGGCATCTCCATCCTGCTGAATGGCACCACCACCGTCGATTCGGTGGTCAAGTACGAGTGCGACGAGGATCACTGGCTGGACGGTCCCTCGGAGCTGTACTGCACCCGGGATGGCAAGTGGTCGGGCGAGGCGCCTGTCTGCGAGCTGGTCACCTGTGAGACGCCCGCAGTGCCAGCCGGCTCCTTTGTCATCGGCTATGACTACAATGTCCACTCGAAGATACAGTATAACTGCGATCCTGGCCACATCATGCACGGCACTCCGGTGCTGGAGTGCCTGGACAGCGGCGAGTGGAGCGCCGATGCTCCTTATTGCGAGTGTAAGTAGTTGTTGCACCTTGAAAGTGACACTAAAGGTTGCTGAATTTGTGGGAAGTCCTCCTTAGAAAGATTGGATTTAGCAGGACTGCCCATACAGTGCTATCTAGGCCTTCGCCAGTGCATCCTCGGCAGTTCTTGAACGCCTTACAAGGATCTATATAAGGAGCCACGACTTGACTTTATTTTCCCCCTTATTTCTCCCCTTTTCCAGACATTGACTGCGGCCAGATCCTGCCCATCCCTTACGGCAGCCACAAGTACCTCACCAACACCACCTATGTGGGCTCCGAGGTGGTCTTCACTTGCTCCCAATCCCACAAGCTGAGTGGTGTCGTGAAGCGCCATTGCCTGGAAGCGGCTGTTTGGAGCGATGCCTCGCCAAAGTGCGAAGGTAAGGATATATATATATATAGGAAATGCTGATGAAGATACACCTGCTCAATGCTCTCTTTCCCTCTTCCTCTGTGTATTCCCTCAGAGATTCGCTGTCCGGAACCAAAGCTGGCAGCCCACAGTCTGCTCTCCGTCACAGGCAATGACCGCATGTATGGACGCACCTTAATCCGCACCGCTGAATCTACCCAGAACACAGCCCAGACCTACAAGTAAGTGGATATTGTCGTGACTCCCCTCCAGAATTCCTGGATCATCCTAATCCCTTGGATTAACCTTTCAGAATCGGCGCCCTGGCCAAGTACCGATGCGAACGCGGCTACAAGATGGTGGGCGAGGCTCTGGCCACCTGCATGGACAGTGGTCAGTGGAGCGGCGTGATTCCAGAGTGCGTCTGTAAGTACGGATCGGTTATATATCTGGAAAAGAAAAAACTAATTGGTGGATTCCTCCTTCCCAGATGTGGAGTGCGGCGGACCTGAGAACATCACCAATGGCAAGGTGACCCTGGCCACCAATGTCACCTATTATGGCGCCGCAGTTCTGTACGAATGCAACGCCAACTTCAAGCTGAACGGCGTCTCGCGCCGCCTGTGCACGGAGCATGGGAACTGGAGTCACGAGGCCCCTGAGTGCGTGGAGGTGGTGTGCGACATGCCCAACATCAGTGACAACCTGATTGTGGAAGCGGGCAACCGGGCCGTTGGCTCGGTGGTCACCTTCAAGTGCTCCAAGGGGCGGATCATGATGGGCAACGATACGCGTGTCTGCCAGAAGAATGGCAAATGGGCCGGCAAAAGTCCCACCTGCAGACGTAAGTCCTGGAGAGATTACTTTTCCAGAATAGTTAATAACTTTTACTATTTATATTTAATTTATTTAAACAGCTGTGGACTGCGGACGACCGTTGGCCATCGAGAATGGACGCGTGATCGTGGTCAATGACTCCACGCTGTACGGTGGCTCGGCGGAGTATCACTGCATTCCCAACTACAATCGCATTGGACAGTATCTGCGCAAGTGCACCGAGGATGGGGCCTGGAGCGGCAAGCAACCGCACTGCGAACTGGCCACAGTGGAGGGACATGAGAGCTCTCGGCTGGGCACGGGCGTGGGCATTGGAGCCACCATCATAGTGGCCATGCTGGTCATCTTTGGCCTGATCTTCTTGTATCGCAATAAGGCGCGACCCGTCAAGAATACGGAGAATGTGCAGGCCGCAGAGACGAAGGATGAACGCAATGCCGCCGTCATGTCATACTCCACGCTGGAGGCCAATAACCGGATGCATATGGACAACAACAATCCCTCGGCGACGTTTAACACGTTTCAGGGTGGAGCGGGCCGGAATGGGGGAGCAGGAGGAGGCGGCGGAGGAGGAGCCGGCGCTGAAAGGATAAACAACAATCGTTCGGGTAAGTGAGCGAGGAGATACCTGTTCCAAGATTCAAGCTCACTCTTGTATCTCCTCCCCCTCGCAGAGAACATCTATGACCAGATACCGAACGAGCAGTTCTACGACGCTCCCTACGAGATGCGGACCAACGACGAAGTGTACGAACCGGAGCCGGTGGCCAGCAATGTCATCACCATCAACGGGATCTCCGTGAGATAGGAGGCGCACCGCGTGTGGTGGTGTGCGTTGTTTACGTTAGTTTTTGTGTTAATAAATCCTGTACATAGTAATTGTTTAAGGGAGGGATGTGAGAGGAGGAGCGTTACTCGTAGCTAAACCTAGGCCCATGGACACAGGTCCATCCATACCGCATTAAATATAACCCTATATATATACTACTATACTTACCATATCTATATCTATATGTATATCCATCCGTACGTACTACGTACCGACTTTGATGACTCCCAGCTCCTATTCGTACTCGTATTTTTTTTCCGTGTGTTGTTTAAATTATTTTAAATATGTAGAATGTTAATCAGAGTGTACAATGTTTGTTATGCAATGTGTAAGAGCTCGCCGAGTGTGTGTAAATTAAACGAAATGTGGTTAACTTAATTCAACGCGTCTTTATTTATTAATATTTAAGGCTGAGTGGGGGAGGTGGCAGGTGCGAGGAAGGCCCTGCTTGTTGAATCAATAGTTTCATGGAAACAAACTCACTTTCGCCCTGACTCTAGGCCAGGAAACATGTTAAAACAATTTCAAAAAAAATTATAAAATAAATTCTGTTTTTGGAAATATTTTAAAATCTAAATTCGTGTGCAGAGATGGCAAAGAAGGCCGGACAGCAAACATTGCAGGCGGACCTGCAGAACGACGAGGATATGGAACGTTTCCTCGAGCGGCCGGGACTTCTGGGTATGCTTTTGGTCACCCCCTTATGGCGCCCCCTTTTAAATGCCTTTCCACAAACCCACAGTGCTGGATGTCTACTCGGACTGGTGTGGGCCCTGTTTGGGATTGGTGGGCTGCCTGCGTAAGGTGAAGCTAGAGATTGGTGGCGACAACCTGCACCTGGCCACTGTGAGTTTGGAGTTTGTAAGTTAATATTTGGGGCTCCGGCGTCACTAATCCGAGTCTCGTCTAGTGCAAGGCGGACAGCATCACGGCCCTGAAGCGATTTCATAAGAGGAGTGAACCCACCTGGCTTTTTGTGACCGTAAGTCACACATTTTAATTTAATTTAGAAGTAGAAGTTATATACTTTCGCTTTCGGTTTGGTTTTTCGAGATGTAAGGGGAATAATAAGCTCAGAAAATACTAGCCACCATTCCATAATAATATATCGAAAATAACGTTCAATTTTATCGAAATATATCGCACTTATCGCAGTTAAACTATAGATATAATTGAAAAACATTCAATTTATTTTGAATTGCAAACCAGGCAAATGTAGGCGACTTTTGGGACAGAAATATATCCAATAGAATATCGATTTATCAGATATACAATTTCGTAACGGTAAAATATTTATTTATATATCGATTTTCGCTCCCAATAACGATAGGTTATGCCATACCGGATTCTTCTTGGGTTTGTCTTTAATTGGCGATCTCTTTTTAAATTGACAACTTATGAGACTGACTAGAAGTATTAAGTAATTGTAATAGTAAAACTCAAGCACACTTTCCATAATTAATATTATCAATGTTTAAAAGAATCTGCTTAAACTTCAAAACTGATTAATTCAAATATTAAAACGTTTAAATATGACCAAGTTGGCAGCACCAAAAATCGATAAGACCCCAAATCATACTCACAGATTTAGGTTCCATCCCTAGCTGAAATATCAGGGCTGCCAACTTGATATTTGAAAATGTCCGTTACAAGGATATTTCCCTTTTTATAAATTTATAAATTATAATTCTAAATTATATGAATTATGAATTTATAAGTAAATAAATAAATTAATAAAAGTAAAAATCCCCCTTGCAGTCCGGTAAAGCTGTCAACATATTGTTCGGCTCGGACGTGCCCAAGCTGGTGTCCGTGATCACCAAGGAGCTGGAGAAGATAGCAACAAAGACATCGCGTCAATACTACCGGCTGGACGAGCTGCAGCCTATCGAGGTGGAGCAGCAGCGCCTCAAGATGGAGGCCATCGAGCGGGCGGAGCGCGCGGAGCGTGAGATCAAGCACAAGAAGCAGGTGGACTACCTGACTGTGGTGACGGACGCCATTATGGAGAATATGCCGGACATCGGCGTGACGGTGTTCGGGCCACAGGTCAATCGGGACATGTTCAAGAAGCTCACCGAGCCGGCCGAGGCCTTGAAGATGCAGTGCAAGGAGCGTAAGGTCGTCCAGGTAACCACCGAGCAGTTCGATGTGGTGAACTTCGCCTGCAAGAACCCGCTGCCACCGGACGTCATCGAGCAGCTGGACAACAAGGAGCTACTTATCTGCTTCTGGAAGATCGACGAGACCATCGGCACTGTGCCCAATGTGCTGATGACTTATGCCCACGAGCTGACCCGAGAGCGGGTGGACGAGGAGGGCGATGATGTGCACGAGGAACACGTCCTGCCGCCCATCATTACCACCATGAAGCTGAAGGTCGAGGTGGAGCTGAAGGAAGGCGATGTGTGGGTCGAGGAGGTCAGCTCCGAGGAGGAACCGAAGCAGGCCAAGGGCAAGGGTAAGGTGCGAGGCAAGTCGATAACCCTGGAGGAGATCCACCCCGAGGACGATGAGGCGACAGCCGCCGAGGAGGAGGAGGATGAGGCCAGCGAGGAGGAGGTTGCCGAGCCGGGCGTCGACACCATGTCCGGCTTCCCCGGCATGCCCGGCTTCGACATGGACATCGATGACGAGGAGGCCGCCGTCGAGGACGAGGAGAAGGTGCAGGAGGTCAAGGAGGAGGAGGTGCCGAAGCTGCCCACGCGCATCAAGACGGTCAAGATACCGCCGATCTGGGTGCCCAACAACCGGCGCTCCCACGCCGCCCTCATCTACGTCTTCTTCCGCAGCCAGACGAGCGGCTTCCTGCCGCCGGATCCCAAGCCGGAGCAGCCGCACATTATCATGGCCTTCGATGCGACGAAGCGCAAGGAGATCATGAACGTGGTCGAGCGCCACAAGGACGAGGTGCCACTCTACGGCTACTTCTCCAGCGCCGAGCCCGAGGAGGCGTCGCTGCTGGCCAATTCGACGGACAAATACGAGGCCGGTCCTCACTTGGAGTACGTGTTCCGGCCGGGCCGGCTTTGCCTCTGTCCGTTCGGCCACTAACGCCTTCTATACCCCTTCCATTTCCAGCTCCGACAAGATCGTGCTCAAGGTCAACAAGGTGCAGTCCCACATGATGCTATCGCTGGTGTACTACGGACCCAGCTACGTAAGTCCCAACGTCACCGTTGGCAAGGAAGAGTCCCTCAAGTTCTTCCCCGAGGACTACAAGCAACAGGAGGAGGTTGTTGCGGAGCCGGAAAAGAAAAAGAAGAAGGGGGTGAGTTTTCCAGTTGTCCCCAGTTTCCAGATCTGTCTATACCATTTCCCTATTACTCACAGAGCAAGAAGGGGGAAATGGCCGAGCAAGGGGAACCAGACCAGGCCACAGCTGCGGCTGCAGCTGCGGCTCCGGCAGAAGAAGCTGGCTCTGCGGCGGAGGGACCGGCTGCTCCGACGGAAGCATCAGAAGGTGCACCAGGCGAGGCGGAAGGAGGAGAAGCGGCTTCTGGAGCTGCGGAAGGAGAGGGAGCAGAGCCAACACCAGCCGCCGAGGGCGAAGAAGGAGCAGCAGCAGCAGCAGCAGCTCCACCACCAGCAGCTGGCGAGCCGGAAACAGCTGGAGAAGGGGAAGCAGGTGGCGCAGCAGCAGCACCGGCGGAGGCGTCACCACCACCACCACCACCACCGGCCGCCGAGGCGGCACAGCCAGCGCCACCACCACCGGCGCCACAGCCAGAGGCAGAAGCACCCGCAGCAGCTGCAGCACCCGCCGCAGCACCAGCCGAAGCCCCAGCCCCAGCTCCAGCTCCAGCTCCAGCCCCAGCCCCAGCCGAAGCACCAGCACCAGCTCCTGCTCCAGCCGAAGCTCCAGCACCGGCACCAGCACCTGCTCCGGCTCCAGCCGAAGCACCAGCCCCAGCCCCAGCCGAAGCACCCGCGGAAGCTCCAGCCGCGGAAGCTGCGCCGGAGCCCGCCGCGGAGTAGAGGTTGTACAGCTGTCTCTGCAGTGTTATTTATTTTTATTCTGTTTTTTTCTCTTTTTCAATATAATACTGGAAAATGCTCATCAACCTGATCGTAGTCCTTGAGGGTAACCAAGGGAGAAGACTGGGCTATCTTCCGAAGGAAGTTGTGCTTTTAAAAGCTGGAATCCTGTTTTTCAGATGTGTTTCATAGTTAAGATACGCAGTAGACAGACTTATACGTACTATCGGTTCTTGTTTAAGAGTTTATTTAAAATATAAAAAAGTATTTGAAATTATACAAAACAAGAAAGGAAGCTAACTAACTTTGGGAAGCTAAAACCCCTTGCAGTTTCTGAGGATCAGGTGTATATATAGTCTTAGACGCTAGAACTTCCAATGTAAGAAATTTTTTCTGTTTCTGAAGAAAATACCGCTCTCTCCGCTCTGACAAGGTTGAGAGAGAAAAAATCTAGAAATAGAATTGCATACTTACAAGAGAGTGACCAGCTCTAGAACGCTCTCTCTCTTACTCTATGGAAACAGAAGCTGTAGCCAGCGCTGGGTACATCACGAAAATCGTACGGCTTGCGGCATCTTAGTAAATGAAGCGACTTTGTTATAGTCACACGCCGATTTATGTACATTAAATCCAGCAAAAAGTCTCTTTAAATCCAAATCATTTCGAATTCTTTCAGTGCATTTATTTTGATCTCAACTGTGCAATATGCAATGCTTTAATATACTAAATGAATATTTTGTTTACTTAATATAATGAATAATACTAAGCAATTACCGGCTCTCCTAAGATTCCGAATACTTGGGGTGGGGGGTCGCCACGCCATCATCTCTCCTTCACTCTGTCCTCCCATATCGCTATGCCCATGGGGCTATCACAGTGTTTTTGTGCATCTCTGTATCCCATCACTTGGACATAACGGGCAGCTAAATGATGAAGGCCGTAATCCAATCAAGAAACTTGGCCACGTCCGCATAAATCATGTACTGGTTCCGGCAACAGTGCTGCTGCCTGTGCTTTGAATCCGTCTCCGGTGGCGGTGGCGGCGGCGACGACAACTCTGAGGCAGGCAGCGTTGCCGACACAGTGCCGCGCAGCATCCAGCGGTTGTTCTTCAGGATTAGCAGACCGGCACCCGAAATTCCCGTATATAGACTGGCGGCACTGGCACTGCCACCCGGGAGCGTATCCCGCGCCTCTATCTGGATGCCGGCACAGAAGGTACGGTTCGAGGACAAGCTGCGAAAGTGGGCGTTGGCCCGAAAGCACTCAGCATTGCCGACGACGGGTGCATTTACCACCTTGGGTGTGCTGGTGGTATCTGTCACTGTCTTCTTGCCAGGACCCGCAGCCGCCGTGGCAGTCGCCGTCGTCGCCGTTGTGTGCTGCTGATGCTGGTGGTGGTGTTGGGCCTGGGAGGCGTTCGATCTGTCAAAGCTCCAGCCGATGACGACGCCATGTTCACCCAAAATGTACTCCGCCTTGCTGGACCCAGACCACAGGCAAGCGGGGCGAATGAAGGTACTGAACCTGGAAGTAGAGTTAAGGAATTAAGGAAGAAGGAAGGTAAAAGAATTCTACCACCAGGAAGGGTCTCACCGAACTTCGTCCTTGAGCATTATCACCGCGATATCCGCGTCGTAGCTACTCAGCTGGCTGTTGTAGTCGGGATGGATGTATATGCCATCGACTGGTGCCGCCAGTGAACCCTCCTCGTTCCAGTTCTTAAGATTGTGCCGGCCCAGAAAGACGAGCACCTCGTTGGACGTGTAGCGCATGTTGAACAGCCGGAAGCAGTGCGCCGAACTGATGACAGCGCGGGCCGAAATGAGCGTTCCGCCACACTGGAAGTCCAGGGAGGTCAGGTTGTTCACATAGATGGCCGCCAGCCAGGGCCAGGATCCTCTGGTGATGGACGGCAGGCTGCTGCCAGAGTCGCCTTCGGCTTCTCCAGCTCCTTCCCCCTCCCCGGTTTTCACCAGATCCTCCTCCTCCTCGTCCTCGCCCCCTATATGCTCCATGCCATCATCATCGTAGTCGGCAAAAACAGGCGATGTGATCATCGCATCGTCGGAGCTTCGCGAACCTAGCTCGGAGCTCTCTCCACGATCCCTCCTCTGCTGCTGCTGGGGCAACCGGAAGTCGAGGCCTCGATCGATGCGGCCGCAGATCTCCTTGGGCAGGTGGTGCGTGAAGGGCTTTCTGCAAGATTGGGACATTAGGTAAACGAATGAATGCGACGACGAGCGAGTGCTTTCAACCGACCAAAATCCGGATGCATACTTCTTGAACTGGATGTGCGGCGTGTGTGCTTGGGGATTGGCGAATGTCGCCTCGGCGGCCTTCTGGGCTTCATCGGCGCCCAGGTCCAGGTCCAGCAGCATCGATCCAGAGCTCTTTTTATCCGGAATAAAGGTTAGCTTCCTGATGTGCTCCAACTGAATTTGGGTCATGAAGATGCTCTGCTCTGTGCGGACAAAAGAGATCGTAGATCGTAGATTAAATGGGCTCTTTCCAGTGGTGGCCATACGCACCGCCAGTTCCGAAGCAGATCACCTGGTTGTTGGCCGAGATGAGCAGCACCTTGGGCGGGTAGTGGTGCTTGGGAAAGCGGATCTTGTACAGTACCGGCGCCTTGTTGCTGAACTGTCCCCGGGTGAGCAGCTCGATTTCTCCCAGGTAGTTCTGCGGGATTAGTCGAGGATTAGTAGCCACTCCTCTTGGGGGTCAGTACCTTCCTTACCGTGGTGGGCTTGCCCCGCATCGAGAGCGTGACGCGGATGTGGAGCGGAATCTGGCGGGCGTCGGGACTGCGGACGGCCATTAGGCCAAACCATTCGCTGCCGTCGTATCGGTACTGGAAGATCTTTGGACAGGGGCTAATCGGCATACCCTGGGCGACAGCTTGGGACACGTGTTCGCTGCAGAGGATCAGGACGATCGCCGTCGCATACCACCAGCTCATCTCAATGTTCGGAATGGTGGTGTTGTCGCTGAAAAGTAAACATCGGTAAAGTAAACAGCTGAAGGCTCTCCTCATGCCGGCGCGCATGCTCAAAGCTTAAAAGCGCCGTTGCCAGTGTTGCCAGATGGGGCCAACAAGGGCTGACTGTTAGAGATGGCCAAGTCTATGCGATGGTAATCCACTGACTTTTCCATTATCGATGTTGTTATCGCTGTTATTATTACAGAGACAAAAACCAGGTTAATGTTGAATGCAAATAATTAATTAAAATAAATTAAATGTATCCTTACATTTTTGTATTTAAATTTGTTCATTTAATATATTTTTCTCTCATTTGCCTTGTATTAAAGGTTGACACTGGAGCTTGTTTTGCATAACTTATCACTGATGGATTCCTTAAGACAGTCTTGCGGAACCATGTAAACAAATATAATTGCCATTTTCTTATCCTTATTCTAACAATACTAATACATACTTTTTCACATATTTTTCAATGAAAAAATTTTAACAATTTAGATTTAAAAATATAAAATACTGTGAAAAAAATTAGCCTGTTCTTTTTAAATATCAATAAATCGATACATATGTGCACTCGCTAATCCCCATTATTATTCTATAATCGATAAGAACCGTTAGAACTGAATTTCAAAAATCTATTACAAATTAATCAAGTTTTTTAGCCAACGAACATTACCTTAATTTAAATGTGGGGGGAGAAAAAGAAAAACGTCTTTTATTAAATAAGACATAATACCCCCTTGACCTCGAGCCGGCAAAACACCAAAGGATGCAAAACCCATCAACAAAAATAAATATAAATCTTAAAAAAAAGAACTATAATTCGGTTTTGTTAAAAAAAATGTTCTATGTTTTATTATTTGTATGTTAATTATACATATTTACACAAAATAAATTGTAAGTCCAACAAATTAAGTTAATAATTGATTTAAATTAAAGCAGGCTTAAAGTAAAAAAATCCCCTAAAGGAAATCATCCTCATCTTCCCCGAAATTCAAGTTCGCCTCGTTCTCCTCGTGGCCAAAGAAGCGCTCTAGGTCCTGCTCAGCCTCGCCCTGGACCGTGTCAGCGGTGAGCAGCTGCTCCTCGTCCTCCGGACACGCCCGGCACCTGCTCTCATTGATGCCATAGTGGAGGCAATTTTCGCCCACGCACTCGCAGCAGCCGTCGTGAAACCATCGATAGCTGCTGGCACCCATGCTCTCGCACTGCTGCCGGCACTTGTCCGCCCGGATGCAGGAATTCACATAGATCACAGTGCACAAGTTGCTGGATCCACCTCCGGCTGCTGTTCCTGCTCCTGTTCCAGCTCCGCTGTCACTATTGCCGCCACCCTGAACGCGCTGCTTGAGGCCGGCACGCATTTGGAAGCGAATGGTAGACCATCCATCGTCGTCCTCGGCGGTAAGGGTGTCGAAGAGCTCCGGCAGTCCCTCGATGTCTCCGATCTCTGAGCGCAATGTCAGCGATGGCATTGCGTCCTTGTGCTTGGGGCACATGTCCAGGCAGCCACAGCACTCGGTAAAGAGCTCGCCCAGGCAGTTCAGGCAATCCTTGCAGCAGTGGCAGTCGTTCAGCTTGCACTGGCAGCTCTGTGTGAGCAGGCACTTGGATACCACCGATCCGCAGACCACCTCGTTGCAGTCATCATCGTTGGACGTCGCTGCCGGCGGGATAACACAGCCAAGGAGCAGCAGCGGCAGCAGAAGAAGGACGCAGTGGAACGACACAAGCATGTTCGTTGAGTTCTGTGGGAGCAATGATGCATTGCGCATCATTGCAGCTCGACTATAAGTGGTGCGGGTGGGCTCAGGTGTTTAGGGGACAGATGGACAGGTAGTCCTGCCCCTTGCACGGCAGGTCACCAGCACCGTTAATCCGCGACGCCAGGTAGACTGTGCCGCAACAGACGGGCGGGGCGGGTAATTTAAAACCAGTTAGGACCGCCACAAGGGCCATAAAACATGGCCACAACCTCTGCCAGGATTTAGAGGTAATATATATATTTTTTTAAGCATCAGATCATGCCAGGTCACCATCAGTTTAAGTATTTTAAAACCATGTTTGTATCATAAAATAAAATATATTAAAAACATTTTAAAGGTTGAAGGGAGATGCTTGAAACTAAACCAGTGTATGGCATCGAAAAATGTCCAGGCTAAATCACTTCGTCTGGTGATGATGATCAAGAATCGCATGTCCAAGCAATGCATTTTGTTTTTAAATTCTCGAGAATCTGCCTCTCTGACACCAGTTCAGTGGCATTGTTTTTTGTAAGATTCAAAGGCAAGCGCCGACCGTCTGTAAGGACTTGCTGAAGCCTTCTAAAAATCTTAACAGAAAGAGTAGCGGGAACTGAAAGAGCTACTGGGGTTGTAGAACATCGTATTCACCCTTTCTCTCGCTCTATCTCTCGCCTGGGAAAAGGACATCGCTGACACAAATCTCAAGAAATGCCACGAATTCCACAGGAGGGGGAATCCAGCTTGGTGGGTGGCCGGAAGTGTGAATATTTCCGATGACAAGACCCCCCGCCGCAGCCGCAGCAACAGACTCTGTCGAATGTCATCGAGCCCGGTGGGAGGTCTTCGTGGATATACCTAGCCGCCTCCTAATTACCAACGGTGGCTGGCAGTGCGCATATGCTGACTGCTATCAAGCACGTCATCAGCCGCAATCGGCGTCATCGACATCAGTGCTGCGTGTGCGCTTATCTTGGGAGCTCGGTGGCGCCGGCAGAGGACCAACCCCGCCGGTCCCAGGTGCTATCTATCTATCCATCTATCTATCCATTCATCGACTATCAGTTTGGTTCAGACTGTGGCAGCAGCTGGTGCATCTCATCCGTCCGTCTCATCCGCTGGCCACTGGTTGTTGGCCCATAGATGCAGCAGATCTCCCTTCTCGTGGGTGCTCCCAATGAGTGACTGAATTCGGCAAATTGTGCTTTGATTTGTAGTGGCGGCCATTGAACAGAGATGACCATGTCCGCACCAGAACAGCTAAGCCATGGCAGGGTCGTCCCACTAACCGACTCCGTTTCATCGTCGACAGGATGCTTGGCGGAGTGGGCGCTCGTCGCAGAAGGGGCTCATCACCGATGGCGCGTTTGACCACTAGCAGCAACATCAACAGCCTGGATGACAACATAGCCATCATCGGCGATGGCGTCATCCGGCGGAGTGCACACTATGGCTCCCAACAAGCGTCCAGCAACAGGAGGCGACGTCCCGTAATAGGAGCCGCCGGCAATGGACAGGAGAGCTTCGCTCTTGTCCCAACGCGACCCAATTTGGGCGATATCATGTGAGTAGGAAAGAGGTCTGGTGTGCTTAAATTGTTCTTGTCAAGATCTAGGGGTTCCATACATCATACACACCGAATCGTCTAGATCGATTCGGCTAAGCTAGCCCGTGGTTGCTCAACTTTTCTTTGATAAATACTCTTTGTATATACTGAAATTATATTTCCTTCATATATTAAGTGACGAATCTTAAAAAAAAGGGTCAAACGCCATAGTCAAGTACATTATATAGCATTGATTTTCAGCAGAAAGTTAAGAAGGACAGTTTTCTGATTAAAAACACTATTTCGCTCGACTTGATTTCGTACTAGTCACGACTTAAACTCAATATGCAATATTATTTTAAAAATAAACTCCAAAAAAGATAAGCCTGAGTGAGTAAATTGAATAAGGATCACAACTGATTGAAATAAATGAACGAAATAATAATATTAAATAAAGTTTCCTTCAGGAAAACATTTAGTGAAGTGGGGATTTACATGGAATTACAAAAGAAGTATACATAGCATACATATTTGTATGCTTTTGAAACAGTGAGAGGCAACAATTAGTTAATTATTAATTAAACAAAAGAAAATAATTAAACACTGAAGTACCAATGGAAGTATTTCACACAATGACAGGGTCAATTAGTTTGAAATGAATTGAAAAACCCGATATAAATAAAGAAAGTCAAAAGAAAACTTGGCAAAATAAAGAATAAAATAAGATGTTTAACGTTTGAACGAGGAAAGAATTGTGACGAATATTTTCTCAAACGTTTGATGTTTCCGAGAGATAGTGTGACCAGAGGATAGTTAGATAAAAAACAGCATGCCGCCGCCGCCATGCTAATCTTCTAAGGACATTGAGTACAATTCAAATGAACCCTTTTGCTAGATAGTTAAATATTTAAATTAAAAATAAACACAAATTAAAAAATTTCTTTTGAGCTATCCTAGATTATTTATTAGTAGGTCAGATTAAATAATAATAACATTCGATAAGTACCAGGGCTGCCCACAAAGAAAAGTCCTTTGGATTTATCGAGAATAGACAGATCTCAATTTCTTTCAAATGGAAAGTGGCCCCAGATTTCCGTAAATAAATAATTAATAACTAAATTCAATCGTTTATCGGCTTGCTATTAAAATAATTTTTAATTTATGCTGCGCCAAAAACGAGGTGGCAGCTGCGGAGAGCAGAACTTAAAGCTCCACTTGCGAGTCCATTCGCAGCTGTAACGGGAACAGGACACACGGCCGCACTGGTCGTCTCCCTCGCACCCACTACACGACGCAGGGTCATAGCGGTATCGCGACCTACGGTGTACTCGCTCGTTCGCCGAAAGTTGAGCTTGGGGTCGAAGCTTTCGACCCTGCGCTCTGCGCTGCCTCAGCCGCTGCTGCCTGGCCGCGTCTGTGTGCGTGCACCCATATCCGTGTCCCGTGTCCGTGGCCGTTGGCGGGCGCCTGTAGTGGTAGTATGTGATACAAAGTCGCCGAGTTTAGAGTCTCGCGTTTGTTGAGTATTTCGTCCAACTGGTGAGACAAAGTCGGTGGCAGCTCCCGCACAAGCGCCGCTTTTTGTTTTTTATTTTTTTCCGCTGCGCTATTATTAGCCCATTTCTGCAATGTGAAGAAGAGTAGCAGAAAAATCGAAGCCCTAAGCTGGCGTTAAATCCACGATTCTGTGGATTCTCAGTGCTGCTCGGTGTGAAAAGAAAAGAAAGAAAAGAAAGCAAGAAAGGAAGAAAAAAAAAACCCAATTCGACATTTCGAAAGTTGTGTTGTGTGTGCGCTGGCATCCGAATCCGTGTCGAGTGGTGAAAATAAAACTACAAACATCCAAACCGCAGAGAATAAAGGGAATAAGCTGAGAACAAAACGGGGAAAAAAACGGCAAAAATGGCAAAAAACGGCGAAGCGACTAAATGGCAAAACGTCAATAAGACGGCGACGTTAATGGCAATGGCCACGATTGCGACAAAAGCCCAGTGACGGCAGAAATACTGCAGAAGACGACGACGGTTCCTGGTCTCGGTCAATAGGCCGAAAAAAAAAAAATAACCCCAATTCCAATTGTAATTCGAATTTCGAATTCCAAAACTAAGCCCAGAGTCCCGTTCTAAAGTTAACACACACACACACACACACATAGACACCGACGCACGCACGGCGAAAGCTACTGCTTGGCTCGCCTATGTGTGAGTGCGTGCGTGGGGATTGGGATTGGGTCAGCGGGTCGCTAGCACAACGGGCGGAACGTTGCGTTGGAAGTGGGAAGTGGATGTGGATGTGGATGTGGATGTGGAAGTGGCAGTGTGGCCGTGCGGAGATGGAGACGGAGCTGCGGAGAGCCAGAGGATTTTGGTTTTTGGGTTGCATGCAAAGCGGCGGCCTATCGGTGTATCGTGTGTTTTGTGACGTGTACACGCGTAGGAAGGTGAATGAATTGTGGCGACACAGCAGCTCAGCTCTCCAAATCGCACACACACACAGACATACCGCACAGTGGCGTGTAATTGAAAAATGTTGAAATATGTACATATGTACACACACATGTGCCTGTAAATCATTTTCCTAGGCCCACAAATATTTACTAGTCGTGTTTTCCCCACACACACACACACACACACACGCGCAAGCGACACTCGGAAACGAATCGGATACGAATTCGAATGATATGCCCTTCTCCAAGTGCCCCACGGAAGTGAAAATTGTGTTTGTGACTTTCCCCCCGAACGCACACAATGTACAAATGTACAATGTACATCATACAAGTACCACCAAGTGTACATATGAACAAACATTTCTGAGCCTGCTAACCGCAACTAACGGCACATTAATCCTGTTGCGATGCTTTCCAGCTATTCTATCGGCTTGGAACAGCTCATGGCAACCCATTATATCTAATTAGCTTGGCTAAAATTATAACATTTTCGCATTGAGATCTGCGGCTTGCAACTTGCCCCATAAAGTAGGCAACATTTTTTATATGTAACAATCCCGTTACTGCGTCAAACGCCAGGGGAGCACCATAAAGAGAGAGAGAGAGAGAGAGCCAAAGCTGGCTTGCTATTGAGAGCGAGTGTGTGTCATTGTTGCTGTTTATTTTTGGCAATTACAAGTTCGTTGGTCCTACTGTCACCCTATTGTGGCCACAAACATACAATACATGCATGTGTGTACGATGCTTCCACAAATTCAAGTTCCAGAGACATCGGGTACAACAGCTACAACAATAAACTACCAAAAGTCAGAACAACAGAGCTAGCCTGGTGACGTCACTAGGATAAAGTTATTCCACAGAAGCATGAATAACGGAATGCGGCTCTCGAGCGTGTGTGCGTGTGTTTATGAGAGTGTGTGTGTGTGTGTGTGTGTGTGTAAATATGCCATGCGGTTTTATGGCAATTAATGGACAAGCAACTGCCAAATGTAAACAGATATTAATACTGGGCAAGCGATTCGTTGTGATTCGTGTGATATCCCTATCGATACGGTTTCCGAAATTAGCGAGCGGGTTACAGCCGGTACATCCCTATCTATGTATGTGTGTGTGTGTTGTGCGGTGTGACGGCAAACGTGAGAAAGAGAGAGAGTGAGAGGGAAAGGATGGTGGGAAATTGGCAAATGGCAAGTTTCTGTTATCAGAACAGGCTAATTAAGTAATCAGCGCCCGATATGTAAACATATGCATTAACACACAAATGTGTGCCCACCTGCCATCTGTGATTTTGTATTGTTTATTTTTTTATTAGAAAATGTAAACATGTTTTCGAAATGTAGCAATGAAAATTGCTGCCTGCCTGTGTCGCTTTCCAGTGATGTCGAAATTGGGAATTCCATCGTTCCACAACTCACCACGGTCGTCGTCCCTGTGTGTGTGTGCGTGTGGCTTGAGCTTTTTCGGTGGCCTCTATGTGTGCCAGGCGCTCTCTCTCTCTCTCTCTCTCTCTCTCTCTCTCTCACTGTCGGTCTCTCGGTCTCAGCCTCTGTCTCGGTTTTCGGTTTTCGGTTTCATCCCCTAACTTTTTCATTCATGGCGTGTTCCAGTAATGGAATGTTATACCAATAAGCGAAACAACATCCATCCAGCCAGCCGTCCATCTCCATCCCTGGCCAAGTACATGGTGTGCATACATACATACATATGTATTGCTAGCACACTTCTATGTGCCACAAATGCAAAAATAAAAACAACACTCATGCATTTTGAATGCACCCCCTGCGTATATGTGTGTGTGTGTGTGTATTGGTGTTGGTGTTGGTGTTGGTGTACATGTAGAGGGCGCAAGTGTGCAGGCATGTTTTCAATAGGTCATGAACTGCATTGACCCGAGAGCATCATAATTATTGGCTGTCAAAACAAAAAGCTGCTCCGCGATTAGCACCATGGACCACCACTGGACTTCGGCATAACGGAATGCGGCCAATTTAGCATGTGTGTGTGTGCGTGCGTGAGTGTGTGTGTGCGAGTGCGAGTGTGTGTACATACACCGTGCATAAATCATGAGCAATTACAAGAAAGTGACGGAGGACAAGCAAAGGCAACCCAATCAAAGTGCGGCCTGTGTGTGGTGTCGGGGAATAAAGAAATTACCTCTAAATGCGATTTAAATTCCAAGTGCCGTGTCTAATCGAATTTTTTTTAATTAACAAATAGTTCTTGTGTGCAATAACAACACGGCAATGTCCGCTAACTAAAGGATAATAAAAGACTAAAAGCGAAAGCGGTTCCACCATCTCACCATCACACCACAATCACCAAGATCGAAATCAACCCATAATAAGACTCATCCCAGCATCTTCAACTCAACGCAACGCAGCAGCAACATTAAAAAAAAAAAAACAAGCAACAAAAAACAAAAATAAAATCTAAACAAAAATCAAAACAAAACCCAGGAAGGAAGGATCAGAGCAGGAGAAAGTTCAGCAGAGGAGCAGGCTGACAGAGCTGAAGTCGTCGCATCGGGAATCGCATCCGGACCCCGGAATCCTCCAGATTCCACATACAAACCAGTAGCCAAGCAATCGGTCTCTCGAGCTAAATGTCCAGTTGCCGCTATCGTGCCATGCGGACGGCGTGTCACTCCCGACAAATGCGTATTGTGGTTCACCTTGTGTAATATAATTATGGCCGAGCGGTCGTTACAAAAGTATCAGAAATTGGATATAGTGACGGTATGTGTGACCTCAAATTATACATACATATATCGAAATGATCTTTTCTACCTACGGTTTATACGACAGCCAGTTTATTATATTACTATATATGTATATTACATCGAAAAGCTGGCCTACAAATATGGAAAATAATATTTTATTAGGCCATAAACAATTATCCTATACTAACCCTAATCTTTTCCCGTTTGCTATATAGATTTATAGGAATTTAGGAATACATTTTGTAGTATTTCCTTATGCCGACTATTTGTTAATTAATAATTTGTTTGTAACAAATAAACAGCTGACTACAAAAAATGTGTGACCTAATTACACACGTCTGCCACCACCTCTGCTAATGTCACGTATTCAAGAATTCATGAAATTCACAGCATAAACATAGTAGTAATGTGTTGACTAGTATAATATTGAAACAAGTGTGGAAGGTTCGCTTGGGGGACCAAGTAATTCCTGGGGGATAACAGTATACATATTCATATAGTAAAACCCCATGACATAAAAGAACATAAAAGAAGCATGAGCGCCAGCTGAACTATCTTGACAGAATACAAAATTGTGTGAATTCAGGCAGGTGTTTCATATTGGAGCCAAAGGATTTTGTCGTTCGTTTCCAAAGATATTAGCTGGATCACCCACAAAAGTATTAAGCGATGGATCCTATAAGTAAAATGTAAAAGAATCGATGACTCGCTAGTATATAATTAAGCAGATGCTCGATTGTCAACAAATAGTACAGATGAGCCCGTTAGCTTAACCCAAAACACGAGCCACGTATCCGATCTTGCAAGGGATCTGCTATGTTCTAAGGGCTAAATATCCACTTCTTCTTTATTTTCAATATAAAACCAAGTTACATGGGCTATAACAATATAATATATAAATTAATATATATATATATATATATTATATTAAAATTAGGCTATAAAGTAAGAACAAAGAAGCAAAATATTATAGTTGGGTTCATTTTTAAATGAATGAAATATAATAAATAATATTTATTTTAATTCAATGCATGAATAATATAAATAGCCCACGTTGAGAGCTTTTAATTAAGAAGTATTATCAATAAATAGCGTAGAATCTAAGCCTTAGATTATGCATTTGAAAAATTAACGAAACTATATTTTTCGTTTTGTGTCATCTGTCCATCTGTTCGCATGAAAAACTAACCGTGGGTAATTATAACAGACAGATATATTTAAATATGTTTACTAAATAATTCTTGGCGATTTATACGTAAATTATAATAATATTTATAGCTATTACAAACACATGAGACATTTTTGATTATGCCCCAAAAAGTTTGTAAAAAACCATTGCCTACTTTTTAGGGCTGAGAATAAAAACAGTTTGTAAAAACCATTGCCTACTTTTTAGGGCTGAGAATATTAAGTACATTTAATGGTAAAATGATTAAATAGTGAAAGGAAGTGTTTTCATGTTCTTTATCATTGTAACTATTTGAAAAAGCTTTAACTAGATAAATGAGATAAATGAATAATTATAGTTGATCAAGGCAGCAAAAGTATTTATATCGTTCGATATTATTATTTTATAGAACTTAATATACTTTATTTGTCTGGCTTCTATAAGGAAAATAAAATCAGTTTTAATACAAAGGGAATTTTCAGTTTCTTAGCAACAAGTCTTTTTTAATACCTATTTATCGTAAAAAAGATATCGTTTATTTTTTTCTTTCACGCTATAGTAAGCGTGCATTGCATATAGTTTTAACTCTATCATAACATGACAGATCTGTGATACTTCTAGGTATAAGTTAGGTTACATTCGATGGCTGTACGTAAACCGAATAATACGAATTAATATTATTATTATGACCTCCAATTTGATCCCCATTTGATCTTGTGTTCCCCCTTCCCATCCAGGTTGGAAGCGGCTCAGGAAGTAGTGCTAGCAGAGCATCAACAGGACTTCTTAGGCGGGGGGCACTTGGGTCGAAAGGGAGCCCATCGCTTAGCTGATAGAATGGGTGGCCCGAAAAAAGAGGAAAACCCGCCAGGTGGTGGTCCGACGTCATTGTTTATCCTAACCGAGGATAACCCAATTAGGAAGTACACACGATTCATCATAGAATGGCCGCCCTTTGAATACGCTGTGTTATTGACAATCATAGCCAACTGTGTTGTGTTGGCACTAGAGGAGCACTTGCCGGGGGGCGACAAGACAGTATTGGCTCAAAAATTGGTAAGACCCGACGACGGGGCGATCCCGCCAGTTAGAAATTAATAGAAATGCGGCACTAATCGAATCTATCACTAAATAGGAAAAAACGGAGGCCTATTTTTTATGCATTTTCTGTGTAGAAGCATCGCTCAAGATCCTCGCCTTAGGGCTTGTTCTGCATAAACACTCCTATCTCAGGAATATTTGGAACATCATGGATTTTTTCGTTGTAGTTACGGGGTAAATAATAATCCACACTCTATTTTACGTATACATATTATACACTAAATGCACATTTTTATTTTACATTTGAGCAAAAAGTATACTTAATGAATTATTATTTGGACGCTGGATTATAATGGTCCAGGTCCAGAAATATTACTTTTAAATAAGTTAAATATATAAAACATATATTTAGCTTTGGTCCCAAGTTGTATATCCATTTATTATGTCTCTTTATTAATCATTACACAAAAAATTTAAGGAAGTAAGTTTAAGCTAAGAAAATAAGTACAAAACTAATTTAAGTTTAAGCTGCGTTTATAATAACAAACTTCTTCTGTATAATTAAACAAACCATAAATACGACAAACAGAGCCATGACGATATTTGCTGAGGCCAATATAGACGTTGACCTGCGTATGTTGCGATCATTTCGTGTCTTACGCCCACTGAAGCTCGTATCCCGAATTCCAAGTAAGACATCCGTCGAAATCAAAAACCAAAACCATAGGCCAGATAATGTAACGTTCTCTTCAGTAAAAATTTAAAATTATACTAAATATATACAGAAGCACCTACATAGGCATATATATACATTTAGATATACATATAAATCTAGAGATTAGGAGTCTCAAATTGTCTTAGAAAAATGCTAAATGTGTTTAGTCTGTGTTTGGGTTGAAATTACATCTTTTCAAACGTACTCCTGAATTTTCCTAGTAACAGTCTTCGACTTATTTTAGAGACAATTACTTTAACAACTTTTAAACGTTAGTATATATAAAAATTACGAAAAGAACGGCTACAACAAAAATACGACTGTAAATCTATAGTGATATTCGATTCGATGCAATCGTGGGAAATAATATATTTCTACCTCTATTTACATTATCATTTAAATTCACAATGGTGGCCACGAACTTAGTCTTGCTTAACTGCAATTTAATTTTGTATACTTTCCTTAAGTATTTGGATATATATTCGTGGCCAGCACTGTATATAGACTGCATCAGTAGGATGCAACATGCTAATTGATCAGCATTTCATAATTTCTAGCAAGAATTAGTCCTGAAAATGATTTCAATTAATGTAAGCTTTATTTCAATATAATTAGGAATAAGTTGTTTATGCTAGTGGAATAAATAACATAACATAACATACTATCAAGTCTACAAAATATGATGGTTAAGTAGTCGTCACTTAAGTTCCATTAGTTTAGTTTTAGGAATTAAAAGAACCATAGGCTCTATACAGATAATAATTTGTGTAACAGTGACGGCAATAATTATAAAGTTACTCATCCGTCAGATAGGCCGCATCTGTGTATTGCTAATACGCCGTGTGGGCCCACATAAATAAATATGTGTAGAAAAAATGTAAATTATAGTTTTTATACATTATTTTCCTCGTTTTTGTGTTATTATTTATTACTTTTAATTCTGACAGTAGATACTCTTAGTGTCAGAGCCATCTAATGTCCTTGTTGGGCGCCAGTTAGAAAGAAATTAATTATTTAAAATATAAATGGATCTATATACATATTTCTAGCAGGTATACACTTCATAGAAGTGCTAGAAATACCTCACCAAAGTATATATTCACTGACAAATACTAGAGAAAATATCTTTGACTTTATAAATTTAATGTATCTTTCTTTAATTAGCATCGCCAGGACTTAATATCCGTTTGTAAGCCAGGTTGTCTGCCATAGAAACGATCTGGTCCAGTATTATCTTAGAAATTTTAGTAATAAGTATGTGCTAGATTATAGTGTCAACCGTGCTTAGACGGTATATAATCATAAAATTATTTAATCATATGTTATAAATATATGAAAAACACATTTTAGAATCATTTTTCTTCAGGGGAACCACAGAAATCGGAACTATTTGAAATACAATTATAAAGGTGTCTAAAAGTATGCTACAATATGTTATGTCTTCGAAAAATGAACCAAATCTCCCTGAATTTCAGTTTCTTTTCAATAAATTTCAACTGGAGCAACATTTCTGTGGCACTCCTGAACATACATATATACAATCCTTGAAAGCCTCTAAAAAGGAAGAGTGCCCATGTTGTGATTTTATCTAATCTAACCAATAATATAACTAATTATCCTAGTGAAAACAGATATGTTAATAGCTGACAAATAGTTTGGGCTTGCTCTCAAACACAGAATCGTCGTCCTTTGCACCTGGATTTGCCCCAAGGCAAACGCTTGGAAAGGAGAGAGAGCAGAGCCCGAACTATTTCAAGTTTTCCCTTGGGCGACCCATTGTGTGTGCGAAATATATGAACTAACCGCGCGTTAAACGTTACTGGATTACTATCCAAATATGTTATATTTTCTCCTGTCCCCGGTTTTTAGTTACCTATCATTCTCTATTAAGCTGCACCTTTGAACTCTTTGGTTGTACTCACACCTTACACCTTACCTGTATTGTTTCGGAATTATTGACGATTATTTGAACTGATATTCATTGAGTATCGCTAATCAATATATATATATATATTTATATTTGAATTCGCCTCGTTTCGATCGCTTAACGTCTGCAAACAGATTCATGACACAGTACCCACAAATAGGGCCCGAGGTAGACCTAAGAACACTTAGAGCCATTCGTGTGCTACGGCCCTTAAAATTAGTGTCTGGAATTCCTAGTGAGTAGTTCCTCTTGTTTTCAACTACATACTCGTCGTCTCTACTTGTTGTCTTTCTTTATTTCCTGATTTCCAAGTGTTAGATCTTGAGATCTTTTCTGTTTTCGTTAAACGTGAATCTTTAGTCAGTTAGTTTCGATTTTCGTTTTAAATATCAATTATATATACTTGTATAATCATGGCACATGGTTGTCGTAGAGCCCAAAGCTCGTAGCTCGTAGCTCTTAGCTATGGCAGCCATGTCCATTGCATTAGCATATTTCTAATCCAACGTCCGATTTCTCCAAACTAACTAACTTACCTACAAACTTCAAACCTGGATCTGCCTCTGGAACCGATGGACATCTCCCTCAACAGGTTTACAAGTAGTTTTAAAATCTATAATCAAGGCGATGGCACCTTTACTGCAAATCGGTCTCTTGGTGTTGTTTGCAATCGTAATATTTGCAATCATTGGACTCGAGTTTTATTCGGGCGCACTGCATAAGACTTGTTATAGCTTAGAAGATCCAAGTATGCTCCACCACCACCTCTCAGTTGCAGAAATTAACGATTCTTGTTTTTAAACAGACAAATTAGTGAAGGAGGGCGAATCAGAGACGCCTTGCAACACGGACAACATCACGGAGAAGACGACCGGCTCCTTTGTGTGCAACAACAGCACGAGCATGTGCCTGGAGAAGTGGGACGGACCAAACTCGGGCATCACCAGTTTCGACAACATCGGCTTCGCCATGTTGACCGTATTCCAATGTATCACAATGGAGGGCTGGACGTCAATACTGTATTGGGTAAATAGCATTGCGAATGGGAGATGATGTCTACGTAAGATGCATAACGCGGTTTCGCGTTTCAAGAGAGCCTGGCGTTACGCATCTTGTTACTATTTTGCCCAAAACTAATCCTAACCCAAACGTAACTTCATTCTCCTTCTCCTACAGACCAACGACGCATTAGGTTCAGCATATAATTGGATATATTTTGTGCCTCTAATAGTTATAGGCTCATTTTTTATGCTCAACTTAGTTCTTGGTGTCTTAAGTGGGTAAGTTCGATCTCGAATTGCATTATTTTTGTGTGTAACGGAGCCAGGTTCTACACCAGTTCGCCCTATGATTTCTACTTTCAACCTTATACTTTCTGCTTATGATTTTGGTTCTGAATTATTTGAAAATAATACTGCATACATATATGTTATATATAGAGATGTGGAGGGCAGACTATGCATATATGTTCATATATGTATATATCTGGGTTTTACATGTTTTTTTTTTTGGCTCTGTGCATGCGATTGCAGGGTGCAAAAGATACGGAAATTTCTAATCGAATGTAAAGTATTCTAAATTCACAATGAATCCAATATATGTATGTATGTACGTATTGAAATTACCTTAATGATTTTGATTTTGATGTATCTACGTTTCTGGTATATATTGTTTAAACTTCTTTTTTAACTATTCGTGTATATTCTCGAATTCAGAGAGTTTTCGAACGAACGAAACCGTGTCGAGCGTCGCATGGAGTTTCAGAAATGCCGCTTTCGGGCCATGTTTCAGACCGCAATGGTCTCGTACCTTGACTGGATCACACAAGCAGGTTTATACAAACTAGATCTAGAGTCTAAGTGCAAGTCTAAGTAAACTCTGACCATAATCAACCCGAACGCCATAGCAAAAAATAAACAAGAACAAAAACAAAAAAACAAAACAAAAAGCATCGGTTTAAACAGAACAATATAAGTCTTACACCACGGGTTCATTGAACTTAAACCGCCCTCCGCCCCCGCCCCCCATCTAATACAAACTCTGACCCACTTATACCTCAAAATATCAAATATATATAAAGAACTTGTTTGATTTTCTGCTAGTTATATATGTATTTCTTAAATAGATCGCAAGCAATTCCCCCGGCCACAAAGACCAAAAGTTATGGTTCCCCAAAAAACCTACTCTACTTACTACTTACTCAATACAAAATACAGCTATGTACTGCCAAACGAACCAATTAATTAATTAATTAATTATCAAACTGCGAAATGCCGTTCACCTCTCACTATATAACTCCAGCCCAACCCATATACTCTCCAGCGCAGTATATTGCGCACTATATACTCGTATATTCTCTGCATTTTGCCACACACCCGAACCTAGAGAAACAAGTTGTTGAACTCCCCCAGCTAAACCAAATATTAAAAATACTAACCAACTAGCTAGAGCTACTGCCAAGACTAAACTTAGCCAACTTTACTTCTAACCTAATAACAAACAAACGTTACGTTCCCCGCCGGCGGAGTCATCACGAGTGCTTGTCTTGTCGTCCCCCTTTCCTGACCCCTGAGCCCGACATGATGTTGTTCAGTTTTTTTAGACTTAAATGCTTAATTGTTGGCTAGCGCAGGATTCGGCTGCATACACCCCACACACCACAAATACACACACACACACACACCCCCACTGGTTCCAGTGTGCACCCATCCACACCCACCAATGTTCTGTCCCCAGTCCAAGTCCCAGTCCAGACTGGCTTAGCGAGCCATAGCTAGCTAGCCAATCATCGTCACAGACTCCCCCAGACTTCCGGGCAGAAGTATCGCAGTTACATCGAAGTGTTTTCCAGCCCAATAACACACTCCACAGAGCTGGGAAAATATCGATACTCAATGCAAAGAAATCGATTTAAATCGAAGAAAACACATGAATATTTTTCTAAGCTCCAAAGATAAATTAAAGTTAAAATCATTTACTTAAAAATTATACACAAAAAGGAAGATTCTTTCAAACCCAAACCGATGATGGACCAAAAGAATCGATAATATCGATATTTAAATCGAAAAAATCCAGTCAATGCATTGATTTCATCGATAATTTAGAAAAAGAAATCGATATAAATCGAAGAAAACACATGTATATTTTTCTAAGCTCCAAAGATAAATTAAAATTCAAATCATTTACTTAAAAATTATATACAAAAAGGAAGATTCTGTCAAACCCGAACCGATGATGGACCAAAAGAATCGATAATATCGATCTTTACATCGATATTTTTCCCAGCTCCAGCACACACACATATTATCTCACACAGTCCCTTCGTATATTTACTATATATATATGTATACATATATATATATATTCATACATATATATGTTGCCCTGACTTCTCTGACCCGATTCAATGGCATATTGCTAGAGAGGCGCCCCGTACCCCCCTGCCCAATGCCAGCGAATATATCGAAATGTATTATTGTTATTTCATTTTTCACTAAATAATTATTATTTTTGTTTTCTGCCCGTTTGATGAGAGAGCGACAGAGAGCACTGATCTGATTTATAAACTTTGATCTTTGTTTATTGGTTTTACATTTGGTTCTGCTCTGTTTTGACATTACACTTGTAACTCGAACAAAATAAAAAAAAACAAAACGAACAACAGCGAAAGTTTGATGTGATGACACATTGCTTTTGTAATACTAAAAGCATACTTGTTCGTTTTAGCAAACAATCAATCCAGTTTTTTGGTTTATCACGGTCTATTTAATTATTTTTTGTAGTGAATTCGCAAAAGAACGAGAAAAAGTAGAAAATAGACAAGAGTTTCTTAAACTTAGAAGGCAGCAGCAACTAGAAAGAGAGTTAAACGGCTATGTTGAATGGATTTGTAAAGCTGGTATAGTATTTACCCCTATTTCTTGTTTGTAAATCTATATATATATACACACACACACACACACACATAAATATATAAATAAAGACACATACATACTACATGTTCCATTATCCATTCATTCATATAACCAAAAAAACATCACAGACAAGTACACCTATAGTCACCTCATCATCCTTATCCCCATACACATCTAAGCATAGGATCCACAAAAATTATTATATTTTTGACAACCGCTGACACTTTATAAACAGAACTCCCAAAAACCCTTCTTACACTTTCAAAAACAACGTAAAGCGAGCGATTCGGTTTAGCGCCCGCACACTGAAAGTCCGCAGATGAACATAAAGCTTAACAGCTTAAACTGTCTTTAATTTTCTACTTAATCATAAAGTTTTTGTAAGCTCGGACTGCCTTTAAAAAAAAAACCAAGTGTTTTTTCTACTTCACAATATTCACTTCTACTTCAATATCATCTGTCCGAGATACATCCATATTGTTCATCTCGTTTGGACACAATCATACTATACTAACCATATATATATATTATATATATACAAAATATATAAATACAGTTGTATTCGAACATTTCGAAATAGCCAGCACTTTTGGCACATTCTTAGTGTTTTCCCCTCCCTTATAGAGAGAACCCCTTCCGCCCAAAAAAATAAAAAACAAAACCCATTGAAAGCTTAAAGCCTGTACATTTCCGAATTAAAGTAAAACGTCCTGAACATTCTCCGAACCGCCTGCAGAGCTAAACTCACGAATTCCTCATATTGAAACACATGCCTACATAAATCGATCTATACTCTCAAGTACATACATAAATATATATATTTTTTTATGCTAATGTTGTTGATCAATTCGATCCGCTTGCCTTTGACCGACTACCAATCCTGGGATTCTGCTAATGTTATTCCAGAGGAGGTAATACTAGCTGAGGAGCGGACAACGGAAGAGGAGAAAATGCACATAATGGAGGGTAATTTTGCAGCAGGAATTCAAATTGTACAAGGTTTTCTCATCTCGACATTTCCATCTTAACATTTCCAGCACGAAGACGAAACGCTGCCAAGCGAAAAAAGCTGAAAAGCTTGGGCAAATCCAAGTCAACAGACACCGAAGAAGAGGAGGCCGAGGAAGACTATGGCGACGATGGTAAGAGACAGAATTTATTTCAATATTTGTTAGGGATTCAAAAAATAACAAATATACAAGTGTGTGATGTTCCCATCGAACAGCAGAATAGCAAATGCTCTTTCTTAATTAACTAAGCGAAAAACGAAAGCGGAAGTCTGTTATACGAACTTAAAATTAAATATATTTCCCTTTTAACCTTAACTGAAAACATCAACGATATGAAATTAACTCAAGATTTTATTTTTTCATTCGAACAAAACGAATTTGTAAATCTTACATTGAATAAAATGTTTGAAAATGTGTAAGTAAATTATAATTGTATTTTTCACCAAGTGACAAATCTGCACCAGTGTCATATAGTAATAAATAAAACCATTTAGTTATGTGGCTCGAATAAACAGAACAACAGAACTTTTGTCATAAATGTTACCCATCATATCTAGCATCTACTTACTACAAATCTTTGAAAAGTAATAGATCACGTGTGTGTTTTGCCTAGGAAAGAAAGTAGTTGGTATAGGGATATATATATAGGTTAGATTAATATACTTCAAAATCTGTTTTCATATAACTTACCTACAGTAAAGTCGATACTTTAAGTGCGATATGCATTCAGACTTGTCTTACCCAATCCTTTTATATGACAGTTTTACTCACATTACTTGGAAATATTTATATTTCTCACAAGAGTAAACTCAGAAAAAGTCATTAAAAATAATTTTCAATATAATCCCCTATCAAGTTAAATATATTTTGCTGAATCAGCACTATTTTTAATAATTTATTAATGTTTACATTGGGTCTATGTGTCTGGCGTATGACGTTAAATAACAATAATAAATAAATAACATTCGGGACAGCGTGTCATCGAATTCGTACTTGGGAATTTTAGGCCTCTTCTTTCACCTAGTGTTGGAAAACTGTCTTTTTTAAATAGTCAGAACGTATAAAGTTCCCATTAAAATAGATATATATATAATGCTAGTTATATTACATGTTCATTTTAGAGTTAGTATTTTAAAAGAAATCACAATTAAGGAAGAAATTCAAAGAATATATTCCCATTATTGGTACATTAAAAGATTTAACCCAATGATGTGAACCACTTGTGCCACACCTCGTATTCGTTCGTAAGAAATAGTAAATACTATCGCTAAATGCAACAACTACTTACTATATAAATATGTATTTATATAGTTACTATATACATACTATATACATATTTATTTATATAGTTCCGAAGCAACACCTCTTTCACATTGTATTTGATTCAGTTGATATTAGCCCCGTCGAGCGAATAGATAAATTACTAATAGTTTTCACAATGAGCTCGATATCCATCCATTCTCTGATCCCTTTATTAATCTAAGAAGAGGGCTTTCCATACGAACCTATTAATTGCTATTAAAATATATATTTCTACAAATTCTGGATATTATCCTGAGATTTAAGGCAGTCACTGTAGAATAACACGATGACGATGATTCCCCTACTTAACATGTAGAATACTGTATTGACGTTAATGATATATATCATTTTCGAGGCACTCGACCTTTGCGTCCTTACCTGTTGTTATCTAGAAAATGCACTGTACCCGTATTTGAGCAGAGTATGCAGCAACATTTGCCTGGTTGTGCTTTAGGTGGAGATAACCAGAGATTAACCAGAGATATACAGCTGGCAGACGGACGCGAGAATAACCCCAGGGCATTGTCCTGTTTCCTTTTTTTTTTTTTGTGTTCCTTTCTTAGGGTATCTGAAAACCCGGTCCAAACCCCAAGGCAGTTGCACCGGATTCTGGCGGGCGGAGAAGAGATTCCGCTTCTGGATCCGGCACACGGTGAAGACGCAGTGGTTCTACTGGTTCGTGATAGTCCTCGTCTTTCTGAACACAGTCTGCGTGGCCGTCGAGCACTACGGCCAGCCCTCGTTCCTCACGGAGTTTCTGTGTAAGTATTACCTAGGGGGAGACTTCTTTCGCCATCGAATACCCATTTAAATCTTGAATTTCCCTTGCAGACTATGCGGAATTCATCTTCCTTGGCCTGTTCATGTCGGAGATGTTCATCAAGATGTACGCGCTGGGCCCTAGGATCTACTTTGAGTCGTCGTTCAACCGATTTGATTGCGTTGTCATTAGTGGTTCGATATTCGAGGTGATCTGGTCCGAGGTGAAGGGCGGCTCCTTCGGTCTGTCGGTGCTGCGTGCCCTGCGTCTGCTGCGCATCTTCAAGGTCACCAAATATTGGTCGTCGCTGCGCAATCTAGTGATCTCCCTGCTGAACTCGATGAGATCGATCATCTCGTTGTTGTTCCTGCTCTTCTTGTTCATTCTCATATTCGCCCTGCTTGGCATGCAGCTATTTGGCGGCCAGTTCAATCTGCCCGGAGGCACGCCCGAGACCAATTTCAATACATTCCCGATAGCACTGTTGACCGTATTCCAAATCCTGACCGGCGAAGATTGGAACGAGGTCATGTACCAGGGCATCATATCCCAGGGTGGTGCCCAGAAAGGAATGATTTACTCTATGTAAGTTTTTGTGTTTTTATCATTTATTGTTTCCGTATTCCGTATTCCGTATTCCGTACCATTCCATCGAGAGTAGGCTTGGCCACCTATGTTATGTTAGTGCGCACAGCTAGTTGTTTGGGTATCGTTTGGAGAACCGTAATCCTCTATCCCGGCTAACCTGGCTAACCTGGCTAACCTGGCTTCTTATGCTAGCAAAAAAATCCCCCTTGAAATATATACTAAAGTCCCTCCCAATTCATTGAACGTCGAACCATTAATGTGTGCAATCGACCGCGATTCGGACTTGGGAGCTTGAAGAATTCAACTCACTCATTGAAATTCTGCAAGCCCAAGAGTCCCAAGAAACAGAAAAACCGAAAAAAAAACAGAAATCAGAAATTAGAAAAGCCGGAAAGCCATCAACAACACCACCACCAACCAACCAACCAACCAACCAACAGAGTCAGTCCATTAATCGTGCATAAGACCCACCAGTAAAGCCACCGTAAGTGTAGACCATTTGGACTCTTGGCCATTGATCGAGTATATCGAGTTTAATCTTTCACCGCTGTCTTCTCTCTCCATCTTGTCACCTTTCTTTGCAGCAATTTAGGCAGGCGATCGATCCCCCACCGGGCTTGGCAACACGTGTCTCTCTCATAGTACTTGTAGTAGTACCATTACCGTAGTTCTATCGAAAAACCCCACAGATCGATATTTAGCCCATTACAACTCTCTCTGTTCCAGTCTCTATTCCAGTCTCTAGTAATAACACGCAATTGTCTTCCCCAGATGTACTATATATACATATGTATACACACTATTTTCTGAGTTTCATTCTCAAGATCGTTCGTTCGATGAGGCCCAGCGCAGCGCTCACCTGGTTCCCATATCTGATTGACCTTGGTATTCTCGATGCTCTCTCTCGACAGATACTTTATCGTTTTGGTACTCTTCGGAAATTACACGCTATTGAATGTGTTCTTGGCTATCGCCGTTGATAATTTGGCGAATGCCCAAGAACTAACAGCAGCCGAAGAGGAACAAGTCGAAGAGGATAAAGAGAAACAACTGCAGGAGCTTGAGAAGGAGATGGAGGCCCTTCAGGCCGATGGCGTCCATGTGGAGAATGGCGATGGCACGGTGGCCACCAGCAAGGCCAAGAGCAAAAAGAAGGAGGAGGAGAAGAAGGAGGAGGAGGAGGTGACGGAGGGCCCCAAGCCAATGCTGCCATACTCATCAATGTTTATACTGTCACCGACAAATCCGTAAATATATATGTACTCTTTCACTGACCCCCCCCCCACGTCCCCGATTCCCGTAGTCATAGCTCATTCAGTCATACTCTCATCCATCGTCAGTCCAAGGCTAGGCTTCATGCTAGACGTAAGATAATCGAGTCTCTTCCAGCGCAGAGCCCAAAGATGGTGACCCATTCCCGGGAAGGGTAAAATGGTAAACGGTAAATGGTTATTTTTTCGTAAATTGCCAAACGGGAACAGGTATTTTGTGGGTCTCAAAGATTAACTCTATCATCCATAAAATAGCCAATGACATGCATATTCTCTAATATCCGATGAACTACAATGCTGTTGTAGTATAACCAAATTGATGACTAATTACAGTACTTCTTTCTTTTTTACATTTTTTTCCTGTTTCCTGTTTTCCTGTTTTTTGGATTCGTTACCATTTTCTGTTGCACACACACACACACAACCAAACAAATTAATGAACCAATTGATCGATAAACGAATCAACAATCAATCTGCTTGTAAATATATTGTGTATATATATTCAACAACAATACAACTTATATAATTACAATCATCAACCATTAACCATAATATCATCGACATTACAAAACCAATGATAATAAAAATGGTCATCATCAAAACACCACCTTTAATGACATCAACAACAACAACAACAACAACAACAATTCACCAACGAACACCAACAACAAACTCATTTCCAAATTCAACTAATAAATATTTAAAAAAAAAACCAAAAAAACTAAATCAAAATCGATCAAATTAAATGTAACATTTGGAACGACGTTAAAAATTAAATCGAATCAACAAATGAACAAATAATCGGAACAAAAAAAAAACAACAACAAATCGAACGGGTGACCCAAAAATCGTAATCGGAATCTAAAAACTGAAAACTGAAAACTGAAACCCCTCAAAAAAAATCTCTCTCCTCAAATTGATCTAAAACTAAATAAAAAATTATAAAAACAAAATGTTAAACAAACTGCCACCGAATTTGATGCTGAATGAAAACAAAAAACAAAACGAAAACGAAAACCAAATATAATAACAATCGAAAAACCATTTAATTATGAATTATATACGATATTCGCCATACAATATTCGCCATACGATATTCGATATTCGATGAACGAACGCAACACCAACTACAACTACAACTACAACAACAACTACAACTACAACTACAACAACGACTACTACTACCTATACCAAAAAACAGCATACGACGCGGCGCCCATTGGGTTGTTAATTTGCCATATTTTGATTTCTTCATTATGGTTGTCATATCAATGTCATCAATAGCATTAGCAGCCGAAGATCCCGTTCGAGAGAACTCGAGGCGAAACAAGATATTGAATTATTTTGATTATGCATTTACCGGCGTATTCACGATAGAAATGTTGCTGAAAATTGTAGACTTGGGTGTGATCCTGCACCCTGGCAGCTATTTAAGAGAATTCTGGAATATTATGGATGCTGTGGTCGTTATATGCGCTGCTGTTAGTTTCGGTTTCGATATGAGCGGTAGCAGCGCTGGACAAAATTTATCGACTATTAAATCGCTACGCGTATTGCGTGTCCTACGTCCATTGAAGACCATTAAGCGGGTACCCAAATTGAAAGCCGTCTTCGACTGCGTCGTGAACTCATTGAAAAATGTTGTTAACATTCTAATCGTGTACATATTGTTTCAATTTATATTTTCTGTTATTGGAGTACAATTGTTCAATGGAAAATTTTTTTATTGTACGGACGAAAGTAAACATACTTCCGCAGAGTGCCAGTAAGTAAAAGTTTTATTATTCAATTTTTTAAAGACCTTACAAGTTTGTTATCTCTTAAGTTTGTATCCCCGTTACCGTATTTCCTTATGCGTAATCTTATTCTTGATCTTAATTAGTCTTTGATTTCTTATGTTGTGTATCCGTGAGTGGGTTTCTGCGATCATTTTGACCCCTAGGACCCCGACCCCCACCCCGACAATATAACTCATACACCCTATGTCCCTATGTAGTGGTCTCTTTTAGGTTTGTAACTTTTCCACCACATCCATCCCGTAATCCTATGTTTAGCGTTCTAGCTCTCCCACTATCTTTCTATCTGTCTTTCAAACACGCGCTCTCTCTCTCTCTCTGTCTCTCTCTCTGTCTATCTCTGTCTGTATCTCTATATATATGTTTCTGTGTCTAAGCTCAACAAACAAATCGTAATAGATAACCCCCCAGAAACATAATCCTAGAAACATATGTGTGAACTTTGCGTAGCTTATAGAGCTTGCGAAACAAACTCATCTCTACCCGCGATGTCTTCAAATCTTCCATGTACATGTACATATATATATATAGAAACCTATCCAATGCTCCCCACACACATCGATGTCTAGCTGTAATGATCCCTTGATCTGCGATTTATGCATAAATACATGTTTCTATTTGCCGAGAGAGTGTGGCCAGTTCGTTACTGGATGCCAGCAAAGCCAACTGGCAGGATATATATGGCCCTGGGCCCCCTAGCTGTACATAGTATATGTATGAGGTCTACTCGTTCGTATTCCCTTAGGGAGAGCAATGTAGGACATAAGTTTCCACCAGTCCCCCCGAATACCTGTTTTGTATCTGTGTGTGTTGTTTGTATGATCGTTTTCGTTATACCATTATAACCATTATTGTTCGTTCTGTTCCTTATACTTATTATCATCTTTGTTTCTGAAGTAAACAAAAAAGGTGCACTGATTTAACAGAATGTAAGAGTAGCATTTTATAGTTTCTCGCCATGTTTTTCTTGCCTGACTTGTCTTATCAACAGTCACGCGATTAAACGGGCCAAAAACGAAAACAACAAAATCTGAAAAAGAACAAAAAAGAAAATGGAAAAATCGAATACGAAACCATAAACAAATATTGAAAATCTAACCGAATCAAGTAGTGACAAAAAGAAAAAAAAAAAAGAAAAGCAAACAAAAAATATATGAGAAAATGCGTTCGAATCCAACATCTGTGATATAGAAGAAATGCGAAACTACAGTGTCTAGTTACCACCTGAACCAACCCTTTCTAGTTAAGTTTCATTTTCTATGATTATGATATGTTACATATATACCTACATATATATATCTATATATATATATATATAGTTAAACCGTTAAGCCGTATCAGTGTGTGTTTGTATTTGTTGCCTTCACCAACCAAACAAAGAAGATCGGAGAACAACAAGACTATCCGCGTTTAGCCTATGCAAATGTTGCATTTATGTATTTGAAAATTGGGTATTCTCCAAATACCAAAGAGTCCATATTACTACCAGAAGATTTCTTAATAAGCACGCGCATAGCAAGAAACGGGCCGTCCTTAGGGTAGAACGTCAGATTCAGATTCAGATTCAGATTCAGATACAGATACAGATACAGTTTCAGATTCAGGCTAGGAGTTCTTTGGCTAGGAGCGCAGCGACGGTCCGGCTATCAGTCCAGAATCAACGAGTACGAATTTCAGTTCCCACATCCCCCGGCTTCCTCGAAATTTGTGTCCAAATCCAAATAGCTAGAATCCCCGCTAATAAGATGCATCTTCCCTCCCATCTATCCAGATCCAATTCATCTATCCGAGACCCGTTTGTGTCAAAGCAGAAGCGAAAGCGAATTTGTGTAGGTTTGTTATTGTTATCCAAATAGCCCCGATCGAATACGAGTAATAATGCTATTCAATAAATAGTATTCATAGGTATCGTAACATTTTGTAGTAGACTATATCCAACTAGATGACGAGCGCTCTTTCCCAAGTTATGTGTGTGTACATTAGAGTTTCATTATGTATTGTATTTTTAACTCCAAATTGATTGAGCGAGCACTGGCCACCCGCCGTACTCGCCACTCGCCACTCGCCGTCGCACTCGCGAGCCGTGCGTCGAGTGTAACGAACCCCCGTACACTCGCCGCAAAAAAAGAGAAGTGAAAAACAATGACCGATACTTGCACCGCAGAGTCCAAATGAAATGAAGTAACCACTGAGTATCGGCTTGTTTTAGCTGTTTGGCCTTCGTATGCAATAACTGTGTGTGGCCCGCCTGCCACCCTGCCTAATTGACAAAAACCAAATCGAATCCAAATCAAATTTACTTAAAAATCCAGTTACATATGTACACGTACATCCAACGTCCAACCGTCCACCTGCATTCCTCTCTCTCATGTATTCATGTCCGCCCGCTCCATAAGAAACGCCCAATGTTGTCGCCAGTGATGGGGAAAAAGTAACGAGTAACGAGTAACGATTAAATTCTTCTCCTATATAAATAATTTTCTACTTCCGAGTTTTTAAAGTCTTTAAAATTGTATCCAATATCAAGAAAATTTATCTCTTACTCATCACGATCATTGCTATGGTAATTATATACATATAGTTGATTGATTTCAGTCATTTCCTGTCCGATCTCTAACAAAAAGAAAGTACTTCTTGGCAAAATATAAGCTTATTCAGGTGAAAACTACCCATCACTGCTCGTCACACACGCCCACATACTCACATATCCGCCACCGAGTGAATTATTGCACTCGTTCTGAGCGCAGCTGCTTTTTGTTCACATCACCGAACCGACAACGGGCCGAACCACACGGGACCCGCTCGTGAGATGCCCCACAGTCCTCGCCATTCATCCAAAAAGCAAAAAAATACAAAAGCACCAGCTCTCCAGCACTACTTCAGCACTATAGTCCGCGCGATTGAGGGAAATGCTATATGTTTTTCATGTTCTTTTTTTTCCGGGTTAATTTTCGAACATCTTTATATGTGTACGCCTTGAAATTCCCACCGTACCGAGTGTCGATCTGATCTCGGCCGCCGCAGGAATCCAATTCAAAGTCAAGTGTGTTCCCACTCCGTACGAGGATAATGCCAGGGAACAGCAGTTGCTTCTCATAGCCATCACCATTCATCATCACCATCATCGTCATCGTATATCATCGTATGTCATCTTGATTCATGTTGATCCACCTAAGAACACGCAGCACGCACACGGCACACCAAGCGCATATCTGGTGCAACGAAATGCTTTAATCTTATTGTCGCAACATCATCCCTATGTGTTCCTATAGCGAGGTCTGACTGTAAATTGTATCCATTAGATTTCGACTTTACCTCATGCATAAGAAACATAAGATAAAAAAAAAACGCTCACCACCTCACAATCTCATTAAATCATTGAATATCAACCAAAAGCTAAAAGACAAACGAAAAAAAAAAATATTTTTTAAAAATATATACGAAATTTGATGAAAACGTAAATCGATCCCAATTGATCCCGATTTGATTTCCGTTTAGTTCTAGATGCTTGTCCCAGAGTCTTAGTTTCGTTGCGTATCGTTTCCGTTTCCGTTTGCCTCTTCGGTTTTCTTAGTGGTTTGTGTGTACCCCCTTTCGTTTGTGTCATTTTTGTCTCAACTGAGTCTCGAAATAAATTACTAATTAATCCACAAATATAACTAAACCACACACCAACGCCCCCACCCCCAAAAACACCATAAAAACCACCACAAATCAATCTGAATACGCATCCGAAAACCAAAAAACAACACACCAAAAGGGGCTCGTACTTCAAGTACGAGGAGGATGAGCTGCTGCCCAAACAGGAGCTGAGGGTGTGGAAGCCGCGTGCCTTTCACTACGACAACGTTGCCGCCGCCATGCTGACTCTCTTCGCCGTCCAGACCGGCGAGGGATGGCCACAGTAAGCCCACTTTGTTGTTGTAACCAGATACTATGTATATTTCCTCTCTCTCTCTAAACTATTGTCTATAGTCCTCTATATGATCTGATTGGATCTTCTCTGATCTGTGATCACTGAAACTCAAGGAAGCTGTGTCGCGAATCTAATGATGTTAACTAATCAATATTTTCTGCCTCCTCTTTTCCGCAAAAACCAACCAACCAACCAACCAACGCACCTTGAATGTCCGTCCACATCCACATCCACATCGAAACAACGATACGAATACGAATACGAATACGATAATATATAGGGTCTTGCAACACTCAATGGCTGCCACTTATGAAGATAGGGGTCCAATCCAAAATTTCCGGATCGAAATGTCCATATTTTATATTGTGTATTTTATTGTATTTCCATTCTTCTTCGTCAACATATTCGTGGCCTTGATTATTATTACGTTTCAAGAGCAAGGCGAAGCTGAGTTACAAGATGGTGAAATTGACAAAAACCAGGTGAGCCAGACCCAAAAGCATTCCATCCGTTAACACCTATGCGAGTCGCTCCGACCGCGCATCTATCTCTCTCTGTCTCTATCTCCTCTCTCTGTCTCTGCTTATATATCTAAATATATATGTATATGTATATGTATATGTGTGTTTCGTGTAATGTACCGCTAATCGTAATTGTAAAAAACCCCAAAAAAAAAAAAACAAATTAAAAACCAAACAAAATCTAATTTATATATTAATAAATTGATTTGTGTGCACGTACATATCACTAACTCGTAAATACTCTACTGCTACTAACATTACAAAAACTCGTACCCACATGAACACGTTCCAAGAAAATTCCAAAGACATCGCCACACCGTGGGTACAAAACACAACTAACTGTACACCTAGTACAATACTCGTACCTAGATTGTGTCTCCTTAAGCTTAACCCTAGCCTACAGTAGTAGCTACTCTATATACATACATATGTACCGTTTGTGCGAACGTTTGCCTTGCCTTGCCGCCTTTCGTTCCAGTGGAAGCCCCACTGTTCCACACTCAACCCCCCGTCCCCCGCTCCCCACCACACATGTAAACACTTGTCAGAGATTACTGTACCTACCCAACATACGAGCATAGACTGTATTTGGAGGGCCTCTCCCCCACCCAGGGAATCCCCGAAGACCCCCTATCCAATACGAACCCCCATTAGTTGCTCAGCAGCCCCCGTCCTAGACCCTAGAGCAGGGCTGCCCACGCAGTGCACCCGAGGGTCCCGCGGCATTTGGGTATCCCCTCACAGCCTAGTCGAATGGCCCGAGCCCTCGGGCTGTGCCTATTAGCGAAGTAGCCTCTGCTGTAAGTACTTTTTTAATGTTGTTGTTGTTGATATAAATAGTGAACATTTACCGGAAAGTAGAGATATTTAATTGCAAAAGCGATAGTCCTTAAATATTCCCCCGCATCTCAGTACGGGAATATTTATCGATCAGTATCGTCGTGTCCAGTCAGTTGCCAAATGTTGATCGAACGCGCCTTGCCCATCAAAATCCCATTCCCGCGAACAGACCAAAGACCAAGATTGTGTAAGTATGCATCCTCCGACACATTCGCCATTAGAGGAGAGAGACCTCATCCCACCAGTCGTAAGAAGTGTTCATTTATTATTTTGTAGCGGAGAACATCCTGGGGCTTAGGTCGGAACTAGAGCCATAGCTTAGTAGTCCAGGGGCAAACCCATACAGACATACCCTTAGACTAACCACGATAGTGCAAATTTACATAAAAACAAACCAAAATGGGGCATGTGTTGAATGAATGTATTTGTCGTTAATTAAGGGGGTAGAATTTATTATTTGCTTTAACACCTTGTACATATATACCTACCTACCTACCTACCTACCTATCTACCGATAACCCCCTTCTGTGTTTGCTTTATCCAAATTGGGATATATATTTCATTACTGTAAGAGACAGACTAACACAAAAGTAGTTCAGTTCGATGTTGATGATTGATATTGATGTGTGTTTTTAAGGCCAAAACGTTGCCCACAGCGCATACGAATAAATTTCGAAAAAAAAAGAATAATGTTTCAAAATGTAGTTTCTCCACATTTTCCTATGCGCTCTTGGGCAATTCTAATGCTGTCTAGAATTGATGTAAAACCTATTAGATAACCTCTTGAAAATTGCTTCAAATTGAATTGAAAATAAAAACAAAAAAAAGATTCCCCTCAATTCTGGTCCAAATCCTTCTACGTAATCGCCTTTTTTTCTTCCCTCTAGAAATCCTGTATCGATTTCACAATCGGCGCACGCCCACTCGAGCGTTATATGCCCAAGAATCGGAACACCTTCAAGTATAAAGTTTGGCGAATTGTTGTTTCAACGCCTTTTGAGTACTTCATTATGATGCTGATCGTATTCAATACGCTCTTGTTGATGATGAAGGTAAGTGTCTCCCTACTACTATCGATTTTATGACGGAAAGAACAGTGTAAGGAGTGTAAATATGGGGCTATATGCCCTTGGAGTATCAAGAAGGAAACCAAATCGATGGGCTTGCTAGATGAGGCCGCCACTAAAACCATATACCACATTGTTATATACATCTTGACAGTATCATAATCAAGGAGACATGTATGAAAAGTCGCTGAAGTACATCAATATGGGATTCACTGGGATGTTCAGTGTGGAAACTGTGCTGAAAATCATTGGATTCGGTGTTAAGGTGAGTATTTATATTGTATATAGTTAATTATATCAGTAGTAGTTATAAAAACCCATTAGTTAGTTGATCTTTTACTCTTGAAACCAAGTAATATCCCTTCGGGATTTTACCTTTAAAACAAAGCTTAGGAATTATAAATATATTTCCCTATCTTCACCTCCTCCAAGAGCCCCGATAATAACATTTTGATATTTATCCGATCGCGTTGTAGAACTTCTTCAAGGACCCATGGAACATATTCGATCTGATCACCGTTCTGGGCAGCATTGTGGATGCACTGTGGATGGAATTTGGGGTAATTATCAGTTGCTTGCCATTACACCGACTCAGAGCAAACCTACATGTTATTGTTGTGTTCGATTTCTGTAGGCCGTTATGCAAGACAAAACTATAATGTAATTGATAACTGAATACTACAAAAACACACGTATCTCTAGCTCCTTGTTTTACCAAAAGATATGAATATACACTGTAACTTACTTACACCAAACACGTCTACAGAAACACACTGCAAAAAAACAACAAAGCAAAAAAAAAAACAAAAACAAACGCAGGGAAGAAAGAAGCGAATGTGTTTCAAGTACATATATATTTACATATATGTATATGTATGTTAGATATCTGGATGCGTATGTCTATATATGTATCTCATTTTGTACTTTTATGTCTATATAAAATAACCAGGTCCACGATATATAATCAGGTAAACACGTATCTTTTCCAGCCGGAAGCTGATGAGATACATATATTTTGAAAGCACAACACTCAGGAATCAGATAAAGATCGAGATGAAGGGAGGGGTTTTTTTTCAACCGAAACTTTTGATATAGTGTATTCCAATTTATTGTGTTGAGATTTGTGATATTGCGGGTACTTTCCAGTACTCGCTATTGTGGAGATTCCGAAAAAGATTCAATAGTTCCGGGGGCTCAACCATTTAGGGTTAAGTTATATTTACATCTATATATATTAACTTTTTTTTTTGAGAAATAACACAAGAGTCGCGGGGTTAGGCACTATGCACAGATCGCAAAAAGTACAGTTACATCCAAATGTTTTTACAGTTATTTATCGTTATCGTTTTACATACGAAAAAACCGTTGTTATCTAAATTTACCTTAATTTTTTAATATCGCAAACACACACACACAATTAAAAAAAAAAAGAAAATACAAACAAACATCACAAAATCCAGAAATTAATAATCATATTTCTTTTTTTAAATTCCTTTTCCATATTTATTTATGTACGAAAACCAAAAACCAAATGTGGTTTGCAAAAATCGGGAAAACCCAATCCGAATCAATCCAAATCAAATATATATTTCGATGAATGCAAAAAAAAAAAAAAACAAATAAATTACATATAAAATATCTAATAATCACTCACGCAATATATGATATATATATATACAAACAAACCGATAACCCACGCACACATGTCAACAATTGTGTAACCTTATATAATACATAATACACGCACACACACACAAACGACACGATATATCGTCCAAAATCTATACATATTTGTATATCTTTCCTATAAAAACAAACATATCTCTTGCAATTGGCCACATTGGAATTCGAAACGAACTCGAATCCGAATTCGAATTCGAACAATATCCCAACAACGATAACATCAACACAAACAATAATACAATCACAACATCTGTGTAATACAAAATACAAAATGCAATGAATGTGCAACAAAACTCTATATAATATATATATATATATGTCTCTCTTGCTCACCTCCACCACTGCCACCACAACCACCACAACCACCACAACCATCACAACCACCACCACACCCACCACTGCCACCAAATCATCACCGAATTTGTATACGACATGATATATATAACTATATATAACCCAAAACTCAAACTCAACTCCAACGATTATATGCAAAATGTTAACTTGAATCAATCCTATTTATCGAATCACCAAAAACCGAATCAAACAAATCAATCGAAATCAATCGAAAAATGGAATCGCAATCACAACCAATCAACCAAAAAAAAAAAAAACCAAAAAAACAATGCAATCGAAATCGACCAAAATTTTGATGAAATTTTACATCATTCAATCGAATTTGTCATCATTACAACAACAACAACAACAACAACCAATTCCTCTCTGCATGTGTATGTGTATGTTCGACACCTGTGCACACACACACACACGTATACATACACATGCGTCCATTTTGCCCGTACACTCACACACGTCTGTGGCTCTGCGTGCCCGTGTGTGTGTGGACGCGCGCGCCCTCTCTCTCGCTCTCTCTCTCTCTCATCAACAACAACTACATCGATTACAACAACAATAACAACAACAACAACTACATGTACAACAACCAACAACCGACACAACCAGCAGCACGATGTAAGTACGAAACACGATCCTACACCGATTTTGCATTTATCCAAAAACAATTTTCGATGTGTAAACGATCAAAGAACTTAGATCTCTCTATCTCTCCAGCTTAAGCCGCTAAGTAATTGCCTTCCACCAAACAAGCTTATTATTATTAAATTCGAATCTTCTACTTCATATCTCTCTGATTATGATTTCGAGCTAGTTTTCTTTAGTTTTCCAGTTGAAAGCAAATATATAATATACATACATATAACTTGATTCACCCACCCACCACCTATGATGATTAGTTGTTCAGTTGTTCTCACAGTACTTACTTAGTTAACCCCACCATTTCACCACTTCATGTTTTCGATATTGGCTTCTGATTTTCACATATACGTAACATATATTTTTTGAGATATCCTTGAAACTATGATTTTGATATTTGAATATTTTTCTGTTGCATAGCACACAACATTGCGATTTGTACTTGCTACCGTGTCTCTCTCTCTCTCTATCTCTCTCTATCTCTGTATCTGTATCTATGGTCACCACTTACTTACTTATTCCTGTCTGTCTCTGTCTCTTGTAAAAAGTTGCGTGCATATAGACCCATTTTAATCTGAAGAACTCAAGTTGGGAAGTATAGCGAGGGTGGTCCGAAAGATTGCCATACACACCAAGGAAGATCCATTGGTAATGCGATTCGATCTGATTAACATATTGGTTAATATAGTAAATATACCTATTTGAACAGTTAAATCACTCAAAAGCCAGCATTTCACCAATGGATCTTTTGTGTGTGTCCATTTTCCATAGAAGAGAGTAAGAGCCCAAGTAGATAAGCCCAAGTCCCTGTCAACAGTCTCGTAAAGCGTAAACCTGAATGTCTTTAACTATATAAATAATTTAGTGACTTTAATGTCTAGGAATCTTGTGTATTTAAACCACTTAACATATATGCGTAGCCCATAAGCTTAATTAAATGTTATTTATAAACAAAACCATACAATCTGCGAAGGTATACGTAATTATTTGTACTATTTAAATTAGAATTTGTATGGTTCTTGTATTGTACTTAAATGATTTAACTTTAAGTCGCTTAATCTGAATTTCTGAGTGCCTATTTTCAGAAAGAAGAATTTAATGTAAAATTGTGATATAGTAGTATGATATATAATATAACTGAAATGCAATTGAATAGGGTTTTCAGCAATGCAGGTCCAACAAAAAATACCTGCTTTCTCTGAAACGGAAACTGTTACTTTGCAACTTATAATACCTTATAACCTACCTTGATATTATCACAGTTTCGATGAGCGGCAGAGCATACATATGTCTTAGAAACATAGTCAAAAAAATAAGAGTATGAAGGTACTAACCATTCCCACAGTCTCTCAATCAAGAGAATATCCTTTTTTGAACAACCAAACCCAATCGTGTTCTCCCCCCTAACTAAGAGTGGTTCTGGGTACGCTCGAAGTCATGCAACTTCTCCTCTTGGCTTTGAATTTCCACCTGTTTCCCTTTGATTTACGTTACGCATGGATTGCTTCCGGTTTTAACGGTCTCGCAATTTGACAGTTAAACACAATAACAAATGTCCTCCACTTCCACTTCCACTTCCACCTCCACATCCACTTCCATCATCTACATACAAGACTCGCTGAGGCTCATGATCCACATAGCCACATACATTCCACTGGCATGCACACAGGCCGCACATTCCTGCAGACTGCAAAACATATGTACCACCCACCACCCACCACCACCACCACCACGAGACAGGCTTCGTAAAATCTCCAAATCGGGCTAGTACTCCTTCCTTCGCTTGCTGCCCTGCAAAAGACTCAGTTTCTTAGATTCTTCACATGAACCAATGTGCGTTATTTTACGAAGCCTGCGATACACCTAAGACCTAAGACCACACATGCGCAATTTAAGAAAAAAAAAAAAGACCAGTCTCGATCACTTGAGATGGTATAATGCTTCGATAAATATGCGATATATACATATATATATATATAAGTCGATAACGCGATTACCCGGAGTCAAGATCAAGGGCAGCATCATTGTCATCACTTGAGCATCGGATGAGGTCCCTTGTGGTGTGTCTATCTATCGGTAACTGTAAGTAGTCGTCCCCAACGAGCTCTACGAACATAAATACTATATAATATGTGTAGATTCGATTGGGCAGCGTGTCGTCACCAAGCGAGGTACTTAATGATGGCTCAGAATGGATAACCTTTCTCTCTGTACCGCCTATCGATTTCTGTTGAGCTTTTAAACCATTCCGTAACGTTGACTTTTCGAAAGCATGATTTCAACACTGTGTGGTCTTTCTTCCGAGACTCCCAAAACCACCGCCACCTCCACCACCACCAACACCCATTCTCCATTCTCCATTCCCCCAGTCTCCAGTCTCCAGTCTCCGCTCTCCGCTCTCTGCTCTCTTCGCCTGTTCCCGCTAGTTTCTTTCTGGGTAATGTTTTCGCAGGTTCTGCCAGTAGTTTCTTATTCTTAGGTCACTTGGATGACTTTCAAATTTTGCTTCGGCCTGCTCCCACCACCACCACCACCACCACGCAACCCCCAAAAAAATAAAAATAATAAAAATAAATTAAAATAAGCCCCACCTATATCACCAACACCCGTCAGTTTTGCGATGCTCACATCTCTCACTTCCATGATTGCAACCAAAGTAGTGGGCCCAGCCAATGAGTTGGCCCTTTGAGATTGGCTTTTGTTTCAGCTGCTGCATGCCACATATCCGACTCACTCACCGACACACTCAGAATCCACACACATCCTGCGGATGGACGCTGTCCCCATAAGGCCAGTCTCCCTCACCACCCTAAGATACTCTTTGATCATCCGTAATTCAGCGCCATATGGGGACAGCGACATTCAGACACACACACACATCGACACACACACACATGCTCACACTCGATCACAGACATATGTGCGTTGAATTGAATGCACTCGAAGATCCTTTGATCCTTTCAGTTTGCTTCAGCTTTTATCACGCATATAAGTATCCAATTCGTTAAGCTGCTTGAGAGTTTCAGTGCCGTTTGCTCGGCTTGGCTGTTTTCCACGTCAGATATCAGTAATCAGTAATCCGTAATCAGTAATCCGTAATCCAGTAATCTGTAATCCGTAATCCCGAAAGGCTGCTCCTGGTCCAGGTCCCATTTAATGCGTCCCGAGGTAAGAGGATGATGATGCCTCCAAGGGCAGGTGCGCTCGCGAGGTAACGCTCGGTTTTCGTATTTCATTTCGTCAATCAACCAACGCCTTACAACAGCCTTATTTCCTTATATACCCGATGTATTTTCAGTTGGCGATATGTTTCAGTTCAGTAAGATACATTTTCTTCCACCTGTGCGCAGTCACTCTCGTAGCCGCTGATGCATAGTCTGTCTAGCCAAGTCGATCTGCGCGAATAGAAGCCTCGATTAAATAGAACCTTGCTCAGCTAAATTCCTAAAAAAAAAACCTACTGCTATCCAAGTAAATTAGATAACAAAACAAAACAGAAACTAGAACAACCGACATATATGATACATACACGAGTAATACAACACACACTCCGATATGTACACCAACAACAACAACATAGAAAACTATGTAACTCTACTTACTGATATTGATCTTGATCTATCTTTGTATACCTGTTAGAAGCTGCAGCTCTGCAATCAAATTTGTGCTACTAATTTTTCAACTCTACTTTTTCATTATTTCTTTATTTTTCAAAAAAAACAAAACAAAACCAAAAAAAAACCGAAAAATTTAAAACCAAAATCAACGACAATCAATCTCTTGAACGCCGCCCAACGAATTTCGTTTGACCATAACACCGACCTGTGATGATACGCATACATATAAATCTGCAAATGAAAAAAAATATATATAAAAATCATGAACATTTCCTTGTCTTTATTCGTCCTGTAAATTACGACGAACCTATATATCCGATCCGATATCTGATTGCAATCGAATACAAAACTGCTGAATGATAAATTCAACAACACCAACCACTCTACTACTACTACTACTACTACTACTACAACCTTTCAACAACAACTACAACAATGATTGAAACGTCAAACGAAATGAAATCGAAAATCGAATATCGAATATCGAAAATCGAATGTCGAAAATCGAAAATCGAAAATGAATCGAAAATTGAATCGTTCATAATGCGGTATATGAGTTATGTGCACATTGATTTGTCTCAAAACAAATCCAAATTCCTTGGTTTCTCTGATCTAACAGGATGTAAGTAAACAAATCTATGCTAACAAGCTTTCTACTTTTACACCACACATTCTCTCAACTAACAAAACTACTAAAAAAAAAACCAACAACAACAACAACAGCTACAGTTACTCCAACTCCAACTCCAACTCCAACTCCAGCTACAATTACAACAACAGTAACATAAACAAAAACAAACACCGACGATCTACAAAGTGTTTTTGGACTTATTAAAAAAAAAAAATACAAAAAACAATCTAGCTTATCCCGTTTCTCCGGAATGTTTTCTACCAACTACTGTAATTTCCATTCTTAATACCTCTTATTCTCAGGATCAAGTCGATTATTGATCTCATTTTGTGTACAAATCGAATTCATCTGTAGATTGAAATTTCTCTCCTTTGTTCTCGTCCACTTTCTACGTATTTACTCGTAGCTAGCCTAGCCCTTTATATACATATCTTATATATCAGCCAACCTAGACCGAGTTGGGCCAGATCTTGTATATTTACTACTACTATATAAATGTGTGTGTATATTCTCCCACATCCCTCGTATAGTCGGTTTGCGGGGTTGGCATAGAGCAGTCAAGACACCTTAAGTGCCTTAAGTCCCATCTTCGATAGCGACAACAGCGTGGAAACATGCCTCATTATCCACCACCTCTCTCTCTCTCTCTCTATTTAGCTCTAACCCAGTCTCCCAGATAGATATATGTATATATCTTCCACCTATCCACCCCGCCCACATATGTATGTATATCTCTCGATCGCAGAATCCGCAGAGTCGGAAGCCACTTCCACTCCACGCCCACGCCCACGCCAGTGTACGCGAGTTTGTTCAACCTTCATTCACACACACGTTCCACGTCACCTCACCAAGGGTGCCACATAGAGGTGCCGCCTCGATATCTCGATATCCTCCTGCTTCAACCCACATATCCACATCCAAAAACTATATGTATATCCATTATCCGCCCTAGTCTCCGTAGCCAAATACTCTCGTCTCCCCCCACTCACTTACTCTCTAACTTTAAGTATATATATAACTATATACTACGCAAACCCATATTTAAGTACTGTACCAAAACCTATGCAATATATATATAATTATATAGTCGATATAGTATGTAATTTCGAGAACATGTTGCACTGTGTGAACATCGAACGGAGGCCACGGTGAGGCGGTATGCGTCCCAAAGTCAGCGGTTGCTTCCCACAGGCACTCGGCTGGGCGGGTGCACCTGCCTACGGCGGGGGGGCCAGGGTAACGCCTTACCCCACTACCTCCATGGAATGCACCCGCTCAGGCGCCAAGTGCTTGGCTCTGAAAATGAGAATATATTTGCAACAATAGCTGATGTGTAAAATATTTTGGCCAAAGACGTTGTCGTCGTCGTCGACGAATTGGTGAAGGCGCCGCTTGAGAAGCGGTCAACCGAACTGTACTCCAAGTGTACCCGTGTACCCGTGTACCTGTGTACCTGTTACTGTACCTGTACCTATCTACCTGTACCTGTACCTGCACCACTGACTGCTAAAAATCACGGCACGCCAAGCACATTGATTGCGTAATATTGTCCAGATTGATTTTTAAATTAATCAAAATTTAAAAGTACCTACCTATGTACCTAACAACTGTTGTACTGTCGCGTGTACCTAGGCCGTAAAAAACTAAATTACATTGTGTACCTAGAACACGCCCCGCAACCTCCGCTTGTAACCTATTAAAAAAAAAAAAACAAACAAAAGTTTAGTTTAGCCAAAAAAAAAAAAACAAAACCTACGCACGTACAAATTGCTTTCGAAAATTTCCTTCTTAGACGACAAAAATTCGATTAAGCGTTCGTTCTTTTTCAAATTCTGTACATTTTTTGATCAATTAGTATTTTTTGGCAGATTGTTGTCACACGCACAAATCATTAACTTTTGATGTGATGATATATACATACATATATCGATAGCTAAGCCACCACTAAGAACACTTGAAAAAAAAAAAACCAGACACTCTACACCGAAACAAGAAAAAATTACCACGAACACACGAACGCTACGCACAGAAAAAGATTTGCCAACAAAATATTAACAATATTAAAAATATCTAAATAGTTTTTGACTAACATTTTGGTTTGACCAGAACCTCGATTATTTGCATTTATTGTACAAATGGTTGAAAAAAAGACAAGTTTTTGTTTAGCATTTCGTTCGCAACTGTACTTAGTAATGAGTATAATTCCATTTGGATCGCCATCCATTTCGTTTTGTAATTTTTTGTGATAGAGCGAAAATAGTTTTTTGCCAGTTAAATACGTAACTAATACAGCTAACCAAAAAAAAATTAAACCAGAACCTCTGTCATATTACTATGTATGTATGTAACTCCTCTACCTCTACTACCACTACTACTACAACTACTACAACTACTATAACTACTATAACTACTACTACAACTACTACAACTACTACTACTACTCCTACTACTGTGCCTTACTACTGTCTCTAACTAACTGCACCTAACTTACTAACTACTAACTACTTATGTACTACTAACGGAACGTGCTATACTAACCGATAGTTTAGATTGGAATGCATCGAATCCGTAGATCGATGGCGAAGCCGTAACCGAAGCCGAGCTCCATCGGACCCCCGTATCTTAAGACGGGGACCACCGCAACCACTCTAATTCCGTATCCTTATCTGTTCTGTTTTCTCTCTCTCTTTTGTTTCTTTTGACTCTCCTCCAAAACTTGACAACTCTCCAACTCCACCAACTCTCTCGACCAACTCCAACAAAACACCAACCAACTTTGGCCAATAATATTTTACAGTCGAACTCAATCAACGTCGGCTTCCTGCGCCTGTTTCGTGCGGCGCGTCTTATCAAATTGCTCCGTCAAGGCTACACAATACGCATCCTCCTGTGGACATTTGTACAATCATTCAAAGCACTCCCCTATGTCTGTTTGCTTATAGCCATGCTATTTTTTATATACGCCATTATTGGCATGCAGGTAAGTCCTGGTTAACACACACCAAACACACACACACACACACACAGCGAATATGAGGGGACTTGAGCTAGGGAAATCGCATTGGGTTGGTGTTCCAGATGGGGTGTTAGCTCACTTTGGGGTCAGTGAATAGTGGGGACTTCTTAGAACCATGTGTTTATTGCTGGACTTTAATGGAACTTAATGCAATGCCATTCAATTTACATCAAACCAAAAGGTTTTCGGCAACATAAAATATGATCCGGACACGCAACTCAACCGCCACAATAACTTCCAGTCGTTCTCCGGTGGAATAATGCTGCTCTTTCGGTAAACGAGAAAAGTAACCTCTTAGTTAGCCATATATAGTAATTCCAAAAAAACAGCTGGCACAACCTACAGTCATCCATATACTATGCATCATTTCTATATATACATATGTATTAACTATATAACATACTATATATAGAGTTATATACCTGTATCGGAACTCGAAGTATCACACCACCGGAGTGGGCTCGCACGATCCAGGTGTATTCCCTCTTTCAGGGAAAGTGCCTCGTGCTAGTGCACTCCGGATACGGTGTAGTTGTTGTAACATAACTCAGGGAATCCCATACACATATATATCTCTCTCTTAAGAAGCATTTCAATCATCAAGAATCCATGGTCGCTATCTATAAAATTATGAAGGAATCCGTAAATGCGTTAGCAAGTTTATTGAAGTTATACATATATTATTATTGAAACGTATTATTTGCCGTTGCCGTTGAGACTTGTGATTTTGGAATCGAGCTAACTACCTATCCGTACACTTTTGATGGTACTTTTTTTAGTTTCCGTATTACCCGTTCCACTATTCTGGCTGGACTCTTGAACGTAGCTTAGTCCATTCCTTTTAAATGTTGTATATAGATGCGCTTATCAAGTATTTTTGTTGTCTTAGGATGTTTGTGTTCCAGTCGGTTATCAAAGCAAAAATTAAAAGCACTTTGTGTTAGGGAAATTGAAGGATAAACTATTGATCTACTAACTCTTAAGATTGTTCAAAATTGTTTTCTTATTTATCCTTAATTGGCCAGCCAAAAAAACGAAGCAGTATTCAATATACATAATTAAAGATCTCTTTGGATCCGGCACATCCTAATTGTGATTAAAAGAAGTTATTTAATTGTAATCAAATGCCGTGTTTGCTTTTTTTTAAATGCACTTTAAGAGTTCTTGAATCTTTAAACTTCTAGTTTTTGTTTTTGATCAATGTTAGTAACATTAAATATTAAATTTAAGATATATATCCCTATCTTATATTGTTCCTTCGACTGTTTTGAGCTCTCTTTCATTTCTTTCCAATGGTAACCGACATGAAAATGCAGATTTTCCTTTCCGACAATTGGTATATCTCGAGTTTCGTAAGCTTACTTTATCATTTCCAGCTCCTTTTGCCTTTTTTTAGTCGCGAGCTTTCAACCGATAAGAACTACTTACGCGTTTCTTGTTTCAGTGTATGGACTGTCATAGAGTTTTAGCATTGCAAAAATCCCCAAACAAATATCCACCCACAAAATATACACATTATCATCCGGAGGTATCCGGCGGTGTCAGGAGTAATTTCTATAGCTTTTCATGGGGTCACACACAGGTCACAGGTGTTGCAGGTGGCGAATAATAGGATGGCGGATGTGTGTAATGTGTTTTACCGAATCTAATGTAATAAACATTTCAGTCTCCCAATTGAAAAATGAACCAATAATCAAAATGCATTCTTTACCACCCGAATATTTGAATCCGTGCATAGGTGTTCGGGAATATCAAACTAGGTACAGTGGAAAATTCCATTACTAGGCACAACAACTTCCAATCATTTATTCAAGGCGTCATGTTGCTATTCAGGTACGTAACTCCCACAACCTAGAAATCTACAGCCATATGCATATTGTTTCGACTCTCTCAGTACTTAAGTTTAATAGTTTAATACTACTACTAATAATATAACTCAAGTTAGAATAATTTAACTTATACCACTATCCATCATAGCTCTTCTCCGTCCAATTATAGATCGCGCGATTATCTAGAACTCTCTATATACATATATATAATCAATAGACATAGCCTAGCGACGAGGGGTGACTAGCACCTTTGGAAGGGAAGATACTGTCGTACCTAGAGTTACCTAGAACGTTGTAGGCCCAACATTCGGACATTCGGATATCTCTCTTAGAGAGGGAGATACATACATCTAGAACCTTTTAAGAGCATAGCCCTAAGTTCTAAGGAAGCCCTTAGGCTGCCGTACCGCATATCTGTATAATCTGTATTGGTTTCTAGTTCGATGAAGTATATATAGCACTTTGTTTCGAGGTCCTTCCATGCTGAGCTTTCACCGAGCTTGATCGGAATATATTGTGGTAAATCCATAACGCAACTACAACAACTACTTAATACCTATTACCCAATACTAAATACAATCAATCAGCTCCTAGATCGACTTCAAGCATACATACTCGTACATTTATTCGTTTTGCTTAACAATAGTTACATACATTTCTTTGGTACCTTTTGGTGTAAGCGTAGATTGAGTTCTAGCGTTGTGTGGACACCATGTTGCAACAAAACTCTGGCATATACTACATGCGTATGAGCAATATACTATATATATGTATTACCTATGTATTTACCAACCTGTAGCACTACATATATACATATATATATTTGAAACTAAAACTTACATTTGAGCGAAGCTTGATTTGCCAAAGTTGTGCACTTTTCGTTAATGCAGTTAATCAGTTGAGAAAGTTTAATGAAAGTGTTCAACCGTTCCATACAGTATTACTGACTATTTATGCCATAGTTTATATACCACATCTAGATCTAGAAACGATGTATACCTACTCTATACTCTACATATATCTCTATATATATACTACTTACTATATATACAAGTTATCAGATAGTTAAGTTAATAGAACTGCCGGTTGATGTATGTCTGTATGTATATGTAATTCAATCTGTGGTCTCGATCAGTCAATCATCGCATTACCCCACATTATCTTACTAGCCTCTAGGTATAGATTATAGTCTGTAAACCAACATATATCTTTGTCCGGAATATAACCGAACGTAACTACAAACTATGTATTGAATTAGTAGTCCAGTAAAGTGGTTTCGATTGTGCATCGTCCACCAACTTCAGTTAGTTCCTTAGAGTACTTAGTAATAGAGTAATGCCAAAGACAAAATAATAAATAAGATGCGTAACGCGTGAGCTTACAACAAGCCAGCTCTAGAGATATTCCAAAAAAAAATGACGTCACGCATCTTATTCCTTATCTTGTCTTTGGTAAAGCAGATGCTGCACAATCGAAAACATTATAGACTTAGAATTGAATAACTCATCATTTTATATTTAAAAAAAAAAAAAGAAAGAAAACTCTGTAGCTTTGCCATAGAAACTATAAAAGAAATGAAAGAATAAATGAATAATAGAATAATCGAATCATACAATCATATCGAGTGTTACCCCTTCGGTCCTGATCTCTAACCCCTCTATATATGTTATGTATATACACTTGTACGATCTGTACGATTTGTAAATACCTATAGAATACCCCATCCCCGTCCATACTCCTCATACTCATCCAGAGCACACATCATCCTTACCGCATAGTCATCATCATGTCTAGAGTTAGAGCTATATAACATCTCTATATATATACAAACTAAATGTAGAAGAAAGTATCTGCCGGATCAGGCTAATTAACTAATTAACGCTATTGTCTATTGTACCCAACACCATCGACCCACCACCACCTACCATCCACCAGGTGTGCAACAGGTGAGGCGTGGCCAAACATCATGCTGGCCTGCCTCAAGGGCAAGGCCTGTGACGAGGACGCCGAGAAGGCACCTGGCGAGTACTGCGGATCGACCCTGGCGTACGCCTACTTCGTATCGTTTATATTCTTTTGCTCCTTCCTGATGCTCAACTTGTTCGTCGCCGTCATCATGGATAACTTTGATTATCTAACGCGAGACTCCAGCATATTGGGCGCCCATCACTTGGACGAGTTTGTGCGCATATGGGCGGAATATGATCCAAATGCGACGTAATTATCTGTTTAATATATGTTGTAATCACAGAAACACACCAAATAGTCACGTTTTGAAACCCGTTTTTTGTTCGCTTATGATTTCTATTTCGAAAATTTCTAAAATCAATTTCATTTTCCTTCGTTCCCCCCCCCCCGTCTCATTCGAGCAAGCGAAAAGTCCTTATATTAAACGATTATTATTTGGTCGTATTTGACTCATACTTGAGCCTTAAAAGATACCTGTAAAAGAAGCCCGAAATGGATGATATCTTCTTGTTTTTATATATGTATATTTTTTGAATTTATCCATGCATGGAGTGTTGCCCTGCCTGTTCTCTGAAATCTCCGACTTTTATCCGATATACCTAATACCCCATGCATGTCCTCGGTTGGGCCGAGGATGTACACGAAATGCAGCACCGCGGCTAGTGAAGATTGTCGCTTGCCGGTTGTTGCCTCATAGTCGGGCTTTGTGTCTCGACTATAGCGATATCTCTAGAGATCTCGGATTGGCTATCTCCATCTGAGAGCTACACACAGCACCGCACTAATTCTTACTGTGTATTCTCCGGGGGCTAAACAACAACAAAAAAATAAAACAAAACGTACAAAAAACTAGTGGAAAGATACACTATACCGAAATGTATGACATGCTGAAGAATATGGATCCCCCGCTGGGATTCGGCAACAAGTGTCCCAACCGACTGGCCTACAAGAAGCTGATCCGCATGAATATGCCACTGGATGACGAGCTGAGAGTCCAGTTCACCACAACGTTGTTCGCTCTGATTCGGGAGAATCTTAGCATTAAGATGCGAGCGCGTACGTTTTTTAAGCTGAATTACTAAATTAATTAAGATACTGATCCCATTTTCGATTTGACCTTTCTTAGCTGCTTGTAATTGATAGATTTTCATGCATTTAACATGTTCTAACATGTCCTTGTAAGGGCTGGGCACACTGATTTTAAAAAATAAGAAGCTGTTAAAGATTATAGATTAAATAACCAATCGAAAATGGGACAAATTCCTTACTGATATACCATTTACCCCATATATCTATATGCATATATTTTATAACTCATCCCTACCCTATATCTTGTGCACAGCTGAGGAGATGGACCAGGCCGACATGGAGCTGCGCGAGACGATCACCAACATTTGGCCCCTGCAGGCCAAGAAGATGCTCAACCTGCTGGTGCCGCCAAGCGATCAGCTGAACAAGGGCAAGCTGTCGGTTGGTAAAATCTATGCAGGTTTCCTCATCCTGGAATCGTGGCGGAGCACGCGGTTCGGCCAGATTGACTCGGGCATGCCGGTAAGCCACCCAAGCACAGCCTCTCAGTTGTCCCCCACACAGTACTACAATAGTACTACAACTACTACTACTACTACTACTACTACTACTACAACAATTAGTAGCTCCATAAAAGGGGTTATTCCCGAAGCAGAGAGCTCAGCTCAGCTCAAAGATTTGTGCCAGTTAGTAGTCAGTCAGGAGAAGTGTTTAGGAGCAGGCAGTTTTTACCATTTATTTGATTTTCCTTTACCTTTTCGTTTGATTCAATATTCTGTGTAATCGTTACCTAGCACTAAGCCTAAGTCTAGACACCTGTGCGCTGTCCCCAGTCTATTGAGTCTATTAATAAGCCATCAACTATTTCAAAAACTATCACCATATCGATCAATTGGAAACTCTAAGCCAAAGCTATGCAGACTGGGGGAAAGGGGATCTGAAAGAATAATATTTGCACACACTATAAGCGAATGCCAAAACCAAAAACAAAAAACACCACAAAATAATCTCTATAACATTTATATGACATGAAATAAATATGTGATATTATGATTTCTCTTCTCATACGATTGAATATGAATAACACAACAAACAAAATAATAATAACAACAAAAAAAAAAAACAAAATACTGTACTGTTATGAAAATAATCAAACAAAATAATGACAAAAATACGCGCAGAACTGGAAGGAGGTATATAATTAATTTTATATGCAACCTCATGTTTATCACATTTGTATATACCAATACCCAAAATAATACCTTATATATGTTGAGCACATACATGCCCGTTTGTATGTGAGACAAGTAACCAGAATTAGCTATAAACATACACACTTTGCATATACAAGTATATCCACATAGCGAACACTTTCAAATTGGCCCTGGTGCCGCCCTGCCCTCCATCAATCAGAGATCCGATCCGATCCGATCCTGGCGAAAGCTCTCCTCGAAATCAATCGAAATTCGAAATTTCTATGAGTGGGGAATGCATAATTTTCTCGAGTCGAATTATATATATTTGGATTGGAAGTAGGGATGGCAGAAGGTATCGAATATTTCGATACTGTGTCGAAATGTAATGCGGAGGCCGATATATACATCGATATTTTAATGCTGAAAAATATACATAGATATTTTGCTAGATATATCAAAACAATTTCCGTCAAAAAAATAGTTAATCAAAAATGTAATCTAAAAGACTTGAAATAAACAATAAATAAATAATATTTCTGTGATATTTTTTCGATAATATTCAAAGTTTAACGTTAAATTCATTCAAATTTCGATATATCAAACTTTACGATATTTTCGCTATGATATTAAACGCGATATCCCTGTCGATATATAATATATCGGCCTTTGCCTCTCGATAAACATCCCTAATTGGTAGCCGAAAATGTTGCAACCCAATTGGGATAGAGTCTGACTCGCATTCGCATTCGCATTCAGTGTTCTACAAAAAGTTACAATTATTATAAAGAGTAATGACAGTAGAAGTCGAGTACCTACGTATGAAAGTAATCACAATCTATACTCCTATATATAAGCTACATATATCGGTAGAGTTGAACCAGTTCGTATTTTATTTCTCGAGTGTTTGCGTATGTGCGTTCCTAGTAGTTTCGACCAAACAAAAAAAAAAAAAACAGAGATTTTTACACTTGATACTCTGATAATCTGTAAGTATTGATTCCTAGACATATATATACATACATATATATAAAATATAGAGGTTTGCCATTTGATTTTACACAACGTCATCCCTTGAATCTGGCGACAATCGAAAAGAAAAGCGAAAACAATTCTCAATCAGGTTAGAGGGTCCAGAGACCGCATATCAAACGAGGCAGAGTCCAGGGGCTCATCCAATACCCATCCATCACACCTAGCGATCGAATCTACACACCAAAGTACACCCAAAGTAATTAATAATCAAATGTTTTATCTGTTATCCTGTTTCTGTGCACAACACACACACAAAAACGAACTCAATTGGCTGTTTTGGCAATTTCTTTGAACCCGAAACTCTGAAATTGTAAATTTCAAATTGCTTCAATTTGAATTTGAACCATGATACGATGTGGTGGTATCGAAAAACAAAAAAACAAAATAAATAAACAATCCATTCATGAAATGGACAATGATAGCGGAAGAAGCCAGACGACGATGACGAGCGTAAATATAGCCCGACGGCAGTCGAGGAGCCGGTATATAATATACTTACCTATATTTATACCTATCTATCTTTCGCTTGATTTTGCTTTCGCCTTTTAAGCTCTCCTCCTCATCTCTCTCACACGTCTTGCCGTCTGCTACTAACTACTCTTGTAACCACCTAATCACCAACTACTCTCTCGGCTAGCGGCATGTGTACATACAACTCGCCTAGGAATGAGCATATGTATATCTAGGATCCAGCATAAGCCTGCATAATAAGCCCGCCAACCCACTACACAGCAAAACACAGAAAAAAAAAATAAAAAACAAGTGCCACAAACTAATAAACTAAGTAACTCCAGTACCCGCCTACTACTCTTTATCCGTCTGTAGATGAACACACCCACCAACTGCAATGCCCACGGTCATGTTTCGCTTAACACTAACTCACTAGCCAACCACAACCACACCCTATATCCTTCGGATCGAGGCCCGATCGAAGGCGGTTCTTGCCCCTGGTTCCCTAGACGTTGCCCCACTTTAGACCCTATCGCTATATTTTGTCTCTATTGAAGCAAACCCAATTCCAATTCCAATTAGAGCGCTGAGAAATAGCTGTCAGAGCAGAGCTGACCACATAGAGGAGACCCGGAAGCATGGTATAACTATAGAAGGTAACCCCGTCAAGAGAGCCGCCCTCTTTTTAGGTACTCTACTTGTCAGTCGTTCGGCAGGAGAGGTTGGGTTGCGGACGGTTGTTTATATTTAGAGTCCTCAGCGTCACTGACGGGATTACCTTGTATAAGTTATACCATGCCCTTGAGCACAGAGAGCGCGCGAAGCTTTTCTCTCTTTATGGGCAGAGGAATAATACGAAAAAAGAAATTGTATTAGAGCACTGAGAAATAGCTGTTCTTTGGAATACAGTTACAAAGCAGAGCTTATCTGAGAGAGCATCCAAGAGCTCAGAGAGCATGCTAAGCTTGCCAAAAAGAAGACCACTCTCACTCTCTTTGTCGGCAGCTCTGTTCCTGACATTCGTAAAGCGAAATTATAGGAAAATAATAAAAAGAAAACTATGAGTAGAGATAAATATTAAAACCATTTAGGTATTTTAAACATTCACTCAGATTAAGAGAGCTTAAAATGAACTTAGGAAAAATAGTTACTCTTTTTATTGAATCTAAATATCAGGGAAGTAAGATAAATAGTAATTTATGATCAAATGTTTGTTAGTATTTCATCAAGTATTTTCAATTATATAATCGAGTTTTACAAGAGCTCAGAGATTTAGTTTTGCCCCAGGGAATATACTATATATTATCTAAAGAACCGATTGGAAACAACGTGAATGTTGCTGCATTTTCGCCTGTTGAACGATGAGTTGTTGTCTTTATTTATATTTTATTACAACATTTCTTATGGATCTGTTTACTCTATTATTATTATTTTTTTGTCTGAATAGAGAGCACTGTTTTAAAAAGCGTTTGGATCGAATTTTGCACCTTAATAAGTACCACAAGACACTGCATACCAAATAGATCCAACCGACAATGCCATAGTCTCGAGTTCAATATGTATATACTTAACCCTTAGAACACACAATGAGTGACTACTTAGGTGGTAGACCAACAATATTATAAGCAATGCAAACAATTATATATCTATAAATTAACGACGACAGACCAAGAAAGGATCAGAGTGAGATCAGGCCAATGTCCTATATTTAAATATTTTCTTTGTGTTTTCATTTTGTATCGATTTGCTATTGAGTTTCCCGCAATCTTTAGTGCTGCAGTGCTTAAGTTTAGGCAAAGCAAACGCATCATGCTGCTAATGACACCAACTAAACTAAAGCCGAATCGGAAGCATGTAAAATATATAAAATTCAAATATAAATGAAGCAGAGAGAGCTGAGGCAATGATATTTGCCATATAGCCATGTGACATTTGTGACTTTGTTATTCTTTCATTATTATGATAAATGAAACCTTGTTCAAATGATTATTAATATTATATAAAATGTCACATGGCTATTAAACATTGAAAACTAATATAATACCCATGATAATTAGCTGCCATACGTATATACATAAGTTTCTTGTTTACTTTTTGGTTTACACTTTAGTTTGATTTTCGGTTTAAACAATAGTTAAACTTCAATACAATTCGAACTCACTTGTTTCGTCCAGCATTTTTATATAAATTGGCACACATAATTCAATTAATATTAATAAAAAAAACCAAAAAAAAAACCAAAAACAAAAACCAATTGTAATAAATAACTCATATAGCGGTACTTCTTAGATTTTTCTTCCAGTCATAGTGAGTTGTAAAAATGTTTGCGCATGTTTTGACCGTATCGAAAGCAAGACTCTCTTTTTAAGCTACCTTTAACTTACTTACATTCTGTGCGAAAGCATCCAGTACATACAGTATATAACCTTCTTTCTACTTTCTACATAATACCGACACGATCCGCCTAGAGCTTGACACATACTACTTACTATATCTTGAAATGCCATATACTACAACTATACCATATATATTATATCTATATATACCTCTATATATATATACATATAAAGGAATTGAATTAAGCAAGCGATACTTTGCCCCATTATCGAAAATAGTACATATGTATATACATATATACATATATCTGCGGCAATAACAATATATATTTTCGATTATGATTTCCGTTCTCATCTCGTACCTTTTTGATTACTACTACTATATTAATTCTTACATTCCATTTTCAATGCTTTTACAAAAAATACAATAAAAACCAAAACCAAAATAAAAACAAAAACCAATCCTAATGCGTTGCAATGTTACCACATCAATATACTCACCACTCACCCAACTTTAACAACTGTGTCTACAACAAACTACAATTTACCATATCTGAAATACAACAATATCTGAAAATCTGTGTTTCTACAACTAAACCCGAAACTAAAACCAAAAAAAAAACATCTAAAATAAATCAATACACACCACGAAACCGAAAACGAAACGAAAACGTAACGAAACTGAAACGGAACGGAATGGCAACCCAAAATCAATATCAAAATCAATATCAAAACGAAATCCACTGCACTGTCCTGTCTACTACTACTACTACTACTATTACCACCTGTCTACTACTACTACTACTATCAACCAAAAAATCACGAATCACGAAACTATCCAATTGCCATGGCAAATCGAAATATCGAAATATCGAAATCGAACAAACCAAAATATCGATCCGTAGAAACAGTCATTCTTTAACTGTCTGCTCGACATGGCCGCCCTCGACAAAGGAGGATCGCGTCAGGGCTCCATAAGTTTCGAGCCGAATGGGGAAGGAGCCGCCAACTCACAGACACTGTTGTTAGCCAGCACGCACCACCACCACGCGAACGGTGATGCCGAACACAACAACAGTTTGGCAACACTGGCACGGCGGAGTACGATCAGAAAGCGATCAGTTAGGTAATTTGAACAGCTTCAATCTTAATCATAATCCGTACAGTGAAAAGTACTCCATCTGTCATCAGCCATCAGCCATTAGCCATTTGCCATTTGTCATTAGCCATTTGCCATTTGTCATTAGCCATTTGCCATTTGTCATTAGCCATTTGCCATCTGCCATCTTTCATCTTTGTCACGGTCGCCAGCTATTAGTTAAAAGGGCCTTCAGACTTGGTTGCTCTTTTTTGCACTCCGTAAACTATGCTATGGTATCTTCCATGTAGCTCCCAAAATGCTTTAAGGTTAAGTAATGTCCGCTCGAGAGTCAGAGTCTCCAAAGATGTCCAAATTAACCTCAGGAAGTCCACAACTTGTACTTGTTCTCAACTATGTATATGACAAGCTAATAAACGCAATGCTAAAAAAAACTAACTTACTTTCTACTTATTAGACTAATTCACTTCGGAAACTATCTACTACTTTAGATCTGTGATGTTATTTATAAAAAGTATCTATACTTCCCACTTGTCACTCAAAGTTTCCCCTAAGGAAAAACCATTATAAGAGGTCTCCTTTTCAATTAAAGAACTCTAAAGTTCAAAGAGTACCATGATGAAGCCCAGGTAGTTCTTCTCGCCGATCATTCAAGATCCATGGCATCCGCTCATTCACGTACACAGATGCCTACATACTCTATACGTATATAGTATGTATGGGTATTTTTTAAAGATTTTCGACAACTTTCGTTTCACCACAAAACACAGCCAGCAACACACAATCTCTAACACAAAGTAAAAACTATATATATAATTAACAACTATTAATAACACACATTTACTAACACACACACAACCAGCAACAACTAACTACAAGAACTACAACTCTTGTGCTTTTGTACATTTCAAACATTGACATAAGTAAATTGTTTTCTTCTAATTTTTAAATATTTCAGAAACAAAAAGGTGAATATGTTTGATAAACTCCAAGCGGTAAACCAAAATGAAATTATCAAGAACTTTACTAAAACCTAACAAACAACAATAACTACATAATTGTGTATTATATAAATATATATGTGAATACTCTTTGTGTCCATACTCCGTTTCCGATATAAATGTTGTTCACAAAACCCAAAAATTAAGTCGAAGTAAAAAAACACTAGTACCTTTGAATACATAATATTCACTCATAAGTATATAAGTATATGTACCGGGTATGTATGCGCGCCCACTGTACTGTCTGTGACTGTGTCCGGGGCTGTACGGGTACCAGGTACCTGTACCTGTACCTAACCTGCCCACATAGTACACAAGGCGTGTACGTGTGCACGCATCCAGGCCACTAAAATATACACAAGTCTACAATTTGCGTTTACTCAACAAATAGTACACTAAATACTCGTACTCGTACTCGTACTCAAACCCACATAAATGTTGCATAGCAATTTTTGACAAACAATTAGAAACGCAAATCTTGGCTTAGTTCTCGTACTCGTACTCGTACTCAATGTTGTAATTTGATCGTTTCTGTAACCACTAAATATGTACTCCTATGTACGTAGGCTTCGGCTTTGTTCGTTCCTTGGGCAAAAGTGTGTTAGAAGAGTGGCAATAAGTTGAGAGGCATTAAATGGGCTCCTGGCATCGCTCCACCCAGCGGAGCACACGGATCATGGATCCTCTAGTCCGATCTCCTGAGTATTATACTCCCAACCAAATTGGGTGGATGATGCAGGCCCAGAGGTGTTTTTTTTTTTCTTGAGGTCTTTAGCTGGCCTTGTAGGACTTGCAGTCACAAAAGTCGTTAAGATCCTTTTGTTCTCACGTATTTATCAAACAAAAACACACACACAGACACCAGCAATGCAATGTAGGATTAACTCGCCAAATCCCAGTACAGTTGCGACCTAGACATACCCATAAATACTGTAACCGATACCCGATACCGATACCGATACCGAGACACCTTCATCTCGACACACACGTGAGTCCCCCAGTCGGGATTCTTCTCCTCATAGATCACGTCGTCTCGAAGGATTCGTTATGTTTCTTTTCATTCAAACAACCTCTCTTGCATCAGATGAGAGCAGAGTTCGCAAATAACAGTATCCTAATCTCTCAGTTGATCTATACGCTCTCTGGAGAGCGATTCGGTTGAGCGCTCGCACACTGAGAGTCCGCAGAGGAGCTGAGATAAATGAAGTGCTCAGCATAACTTTCACTTTCAACACATCTACTAACTAATAACTCCAAAATAATCGGTTTATACGGTTGAGTCTTAACTCCCAGGATCTGTAACTGTTATTTGCGAGCTCTGGATGAGAGCCAACTACATATGTATGTGAAGCAAGTTGGCGGTTCTAGCTCTTGGCCATAAACATCCGATTATCGTCGTTTAACAATCGCTTTCCTACGTACACATAAAGCCAGGAGAAATGCGCAGGAATGCCCAAAGGAACCCAATTGTTTTTTTTATTTTTTTAATAGTTTCACCTAGTATTTTTTTTATATTTCCTTAGACTTTCTAGAGATCTGAGTTCTTAGAGTTAACCCCAAAGACCCCCGACCAACCGACGCAACTGTGACGCAGTAACGAGTGAGGTTCTTGATTTCTAGCCATACATATATCCCTCTAGATAAGTTTTAAACATATAAACGGCGACGGCTTTATGTGTACATAGTAATTGTTTAATTCCCGATTTGAATATACTTATTAAGTTTTGAATCCCCCCACGAGTTCGAAGTGGTAAGTAAGTAAGCTCGGAGCTGGACACATGGGAACTGACCAGGCCACTTCACTCTCTCCACCCAGATCCTTCCATTACACAATACATATATTTTTATTCAGATTATCCTCGCCTAGTGCATGCCCAGTCTAGATAGCTTTTACTCGTATTTATGTCCTTTTTATTACGCTTTCTATGTTCTCTGTTTCGCCTTGCCTCGCTTGACACTGCTTGCGCCGATCTCTAGCACTGCTTGACAACCACCATACAGTACAGTACAGTACAGTACAAAACATCCTTGTAAATATCCTTGGACACATAGCCCTAGTGTAGATAGCGCCTTAGCGCCTAGCGAACCTAGACCTAGACCTAGACGTAGACGTAGACCACACACATATCCTTACATTTCTAGAGACAAAACACCAACGATCGATTTATTATTTCTACGTATTTTGAGTTCAACGTTTTGTGTTAACCGAATTAAAAAAAAAATACAAATATAGGACTATAATCGAAAACAAAACAAAAAATATGTATGTAGCTACAACTTGGTAACAAACAATTGGCATTATTGAGGCAGTACAACCGAAACAACAAAAACCAGTAACCGAATCCGAAAAAATAGCTCAATTAGTGTGCAGACTTCTCCGGCTAATGGGAGATACGATAATGAGAGCCTGATCACAAAGAAAGTACAGCAAAAAACAAAAAAAAAAAACAAAAAACAATAAGGAAGTGTTCAAGTATATATGTATGTGTATACTCCCGAGTAGTGTATGGAATTGTTTAAATGTTTACTTGCCCCTATAGACTCTAGGCTATCCAATTATAATCCTGCATTCAAGAACCTCTCTCTCAATATATATATATATATACTTCAATATATAGTACAATTGAAACCGCATTTGAATATGTACGTACGTATTTTGTTGCAGTGAAGTAATATACCTTAATTGCTTTTATTTATGTTCAATATATAGTACCTACCTACCTACCTAACTACCCCAGCCCCCCTATATATATATATATATATATTATATATATTATGTGATGCAAAGTAAACATACATGTCCCCGCGATGCGTATATCTACTTTGCAGCCTACCCACACACACACGTACCAATACCAACAACAACAACAATTATATACCCAATATATATATATATTGCCCTCGCTCCTTTATGTGTGGCATAGGACATCCGTAGTTCTTAATGTAAACACAACGCAGATACACTTATATCCGTATCCGTATCCACGTACCCAAATGCAATGAATGAATCCACAAGAAATCGGTCCAGGGGAATCTTAATAACTATAACGATCCAAAATTCGAAATTCCAACAAATGCATTTACTATCTTATCAAATTGGTCCAAGCCCCAAATCCAATGGTCTCGTCCTCCCCCGGAAATTCCAACTTCCCTGCGTGTCTAAACCGGCTCTCAAGATTTGTTTTCAGACTGATTTCGCGTGGGTGGCATTCATGGTGTACCATTCAATCGGTTTTAATAATGAATGTGTTTTTTTGTGGCTAAATTCTTTTCCAACTAGATGCTGGAGCTGCAGGATGCGTCGAGGCATCCCTCCCAGGAATCGTTAACCGGCGCCGATGCTGGCCATCTACATCCTGGACATTCGTACATGAATGGACACAGGCGATCGCCTAGCCTGAGGTGAGTTGGCTCTATAAATCATCTTCTATATGTAACTAAACGATACTCTCCATCCAGACACAACGGCTCTCCCTTGGCCAGATCTCCGAGTCCTCGACGACGTGGCCATCAATACATACATCATGATATCGGGTTCTCCGATACCGTATCTAATGTTGTAGAGATGGTCAAGGAGACGCGTCATCCTAGGCATGGCAACAGTCATCCGCGGTATCCAAGAGGTATTTATTATTGTCTCAACTAGCAAGAGAGAGATTATCTTATTGCCACAACACAAACTAACTCTACAACAGCCTGGGTTGTGCGCCGATTTGTAATTCCCCAAAAAAAAAAGAAAGCAACAAAGATATATCTTTAAGGAAAGATTCCTCACCCCTGACACTTCCTCTTCCTGCTGTCTGTATTCCTTTCTATAATCCCTCCTATAACTCAAGCATTTCGAGGGACCTGCATTGGGGCGCACAACATCCAGGAGGAACTCACCCGGCTAACCGGGGATTTTCTTATCTATTTTGTAGTATCTTAGTTATATATACAGATATATATATATGTCTACAATTCCATAGCTATAAACAAAAAAACTTTTACTACAAACAACCAAAAAAAAAAAAAAAAGAGAAACAAATATATACAATAAATATGATTTTCGTTTTTGTTTTTTTTTTTTTTTTGGTTAAGTTGTCGGTCAAGTCTTCCTACTTTTTGTGTTCTTTATTAATGTTACCTATTACAAATAAGAATAAAACAAAAAAGCCAACTGATAACCGAAAACAAAAGAAACCAAAACCAAAATACGTAAACTGTTGTGCCCCGACATCCTTAACTATTACGTTTTCTTTATTATTGTTGTTATATGTACAATATAGGTTCATGGTCAGCATCGACAAGTCCGGCCCGTTCGCCTTCGCCTTCTCGTTATGGTGGTCATTTGTCTCGCAGTAAACGCACTCAACTGCCTTATCCCACATATGGGACAACCAGTCTATGTCAAAGGTCACGATCGCCGAGTCCCGCTCGACTTCAGGAGATGCGTGAACGAGACAGACTTGGTTATGGGATTGATATGGGTACATCTCTTTAGCACATTTGTTAACTAAAGTCCAACAAACAAAGATATCGAATCAATCAAAAAAAAAACAAATCAATCAAACTCAAACTCAAACTCAAACTCAAAACTCAAATCAAACTCAAACTCAAACTCAAACTCCACTCAAACTCAAACTTAAACTTAAATCAAATTCAACAACTCAACTTGTTTTCCTATAATATGCTAGTATTTTCTTCTACACAAATTTCCTCGACTTCATCTCAACTCAACTCTTACCAACATCTCAGATCAGACATGCTTACTTAATCGTAACTCGTAACTCGTAACTCGTAACTCGTAACTAACTATTCGTATTCGTACATGCATAGTTGCCGAACATGCTTAACATGTACATACATGTATTGTTCAGTCAATCAATCAACCAATCAATCAATCAGTCAATCAGTCGCAATTACGTTGAAGTTTATGCTCTCATAACCATCCCACACGAAGGCTCTCCCAGAGAGCCCATCATAATATCCGTACTCCACTATTCGTACTCGTACTCGTACTCTTGTTACTACTCTAGCAGCGTTCATGTTTTCAGTTCTCTAGATGCCATCATAATACACCCAACCACCCAGCCACCCAACCACCCCCACCTATATTATAATCACATCTCGTATGTATGGTTCTGCCCATGTACAGACATATCTCATCCTCATCCCGAAAACCAAACCAAAACACTGAAATCTCTGGCCAACAATGAATGGTTTATTTTCTGCAATTTCGCAATTTCCGCAAAGTATTTTCAATGTCAAACTCAAGGTTAGGGCTACATAGCTTACACGATACTACGAGAGAGATACTACTTACCTAGGCACACACACACCTAATATACCCTCCGAATATCACACACACACACCACGTTTCTAGTACAGTGGGGGTCTGAGATAAGTGAACATCATTTGCCATTTATGTAGCCATCTGCCTGTCTAGCCAAGAAGGTGAAGTTCGTAAAGCCATAGCGTAGTAGTATTTGTTATTAGTTTTCTATTTTTTTTATTTTATTTAATTACATTAGCTCTGTGATAACGACGACCTCTGTCAGACCTCTGATCACTGACCAAGAATCTCTATTAAATAAAGCCTGCTTCTCGTTCCAAAACTACATACACACACCCGTTACGTTACAACATACTCGTACTCATATGTATGTAAGTCCAGCAACCAGTAACCAGTTTCCAGAATTTCCCAACAAAATTACATACGAATTCGGGGCGGAGAAAATTCGGCAACTGAGCTCTCTCTATATACATATATATTACTAGAAACATACATAATTTGGGATGCAGTTTTTTGGGTTCCAGTATCTAACTTAACTATCTGTCAATGTGCGTATTTAGCCGTGTTTTGCACCATTACGTTGATCCTTATTTCATCAGTTTCGTCTCTCTCTCTCGCTCTCTCTCTCTCTCTGTCTATCTCTGTTTCTCTGTCTCTCTCTCTGTGCATAAGTGCCATATACCATTACATATGGTATATGGTGTGTGTAAATATATTGTATATCGAATATCGGACAGTCATGCATGTTGCCACAAATCATCCAACTCTTGTGTACATTATGTAATAATAATATACTGAATACATTATCTAGCACCGTTCCTTGCCGTTGAATATATACATATAGTATCTTTAAGAAAGTATTTCTGTACGATTGCACACGCTTATATTGGCCCCGTTTGTGTAGATTGTAGTGAATGCTTTTAATTTCCAGAGAGCATTTCTCGGACATCATACAAGTTCCAGTAATCATACAATAAGTTCTGACTGGGACATGTTCGCTTGGAGATTATTTCCAGGGAGTGGAAAGGACTTCCTGCCTTAGATGAACATTTCTTCCTGTAATTATGACTGGGAGCCAAAGAAAGTCTATTATACTATTGTAATAACTAGAAACCAGCACTAAATTTCCATCTAATTCCCCCAACGGACAAAACTCTTCAAGTTCGAACCTGTCTCATTCACATTCGCTACAAGTATTATCATGTATTTCTTTGGAGCATTGTCCTCGTTAATTGTCAATTAAGAACAAAACCTCAGGCACACTACTCTCAGTATCAGTATCATAATATCATTTTATGTATAATAAATAACAACTATAACAACTGCGTATTCTCCGTTGGCGAGACAAGTGTAACCCCAGTGTCCTGTGTTCCCGTTCCCGTTCCCGCAGGTGGCGCGCATGTGCAGCATAGCTACCCAACGTTGGCATCCCGACGTGCCGGGATAGGCCGCCGGTTACCGCCGACACCGAGCAAACCGTCGACGTTGCAGCTTAAGCCGACCAACATCAACTTCCCCAAGCTGAACGCGAGTCCGACCCACGTAAGTAGACGAGGAATAATAGAAAATATCGGATATATCGATAAGGTATCGATCTTTTAAGGTTGCGATAAATGAATATACTGTTTTGAGATATCATTGTGGGAATTAAATAGAAAGAGGTTATCAAAAATATGGGTTTATAGTTGTCTTAAGTATAGTTGCTAACAAATTGATATTTCTTTAGCTCTTTCCGATATTTTATCGATAATAATTTTAAATGTTAAAGTTAAATTTGATACTTTTTGATATTGCAAATTTTGATATATAAAAATAGGATATTTTTAATATCATATTGAAGTGATATTTGTGCCATATCCGACTTTTCCTATCGATATAATCCCTAATCCCAATTCTCCTCATCATCCTGCTCCTTCTAGACGCACCACTCGACGCCCCACAGTGTTCACTCGCTGCCACACCATCGCGACCTGCTGCGTGATCCCCGGGACATGTACTACAGCAGCAGGGATCGCGAGCGGGATCGTGAGCGCCTAAGGGACCGGGACAGGGATCGAGATCGGGATCGGGAGCGCTTGCACGAGTACGACCTGCGATTCGAGTACCGAGATCGTGAGCGGGAGCTGTACGAGCGCGAGCGGGATCGCGAAAGGGAGGTCGAAAGAGAAAGGTGAGTCTGCTTCATGTTTTAATCTATAATATATATCCTTAACCTAATCCCTATCCCCATCAATCTCAGACTGGAATATATAGCACCGCTGTCCTTTGAACAAGCGCTGGCTATGGGCCGAACAGGTCGTGTACTGCCATCACCAGTCCTGAATGGCTTCAAGCCAAAGAGCGGCCTGAATACTCGACACTCCGATTCGGATGAGGAGGATTGGTGCTAGCAAAGGCTTTGATTGCGATCGCGTAATCGAAAGGATCAGATCTGGGTATAGCATTCGGCCATATGCTCATCACTGTCAGCACCGAACTTGGATCACAATTTTGATACGATACAACATGGATACCAGCAGCAGCAGCAGCAGCATCCTCGCCAGCACCACCCATACCTACCATCCTACCACCACCACTACCACCCCCATCCATATCCATATCCGCATCCGCATTCACATCCCCTCCATCACCATGTGATGTACCTACCACATCCATCCACTGACATCAAATTGGCCCGAGACGGCGACGGCTTACAGCAGGAATCAGTACCGAATCGACCATCGCAATCGCAACTACAACTACTACAGCAACAACTACAACTACAAGAACCACCACCACCACCACTACTACTAGGAGAGCATCACCAGCGTCAGCATCAGCAGTGGCTCCGTCTGGGGCTGTGGCCATACGAGTGCGCCGGAGCCACCACGATGGCCTACTCACTGCCCGAGACCAGAGCCACATCGCCCCACTCCGAGATCGATCTGTCGTTCATCGCGAGACCCACTAGGACAACCAATGCAACATCAGCAACAGCAACAGCAACAGCAACAGCAACAACAACACCAAGGACAACAACTAATAAAAACGAAGCAATGATATTAAGCGTACCAATTAAAATAACAACGTCCCCATTAGCTATTAAAAAGATATATTCAGATAACGACATTAATTATAATAATAATAGTACCGATCTAGACAAAGCTACACTAGAGATAGAGGAAGCAGAGCAGTCAGAACTCCGGCTCCAACTGCAGTTGGAGCAGCCCCATCAGCCCCATCACCAACACTCGCTGTATTCGTATCATACGCTATGAGAGGGACACGACAGACGACAGATACACAGGCCAAGGGAAAGGAGCCAGAACCAGAGACAAGCCAGAACCAGGAACCAGAAACCAGGAGCCAGAAGCCACGCCACCAAGTGGATCTGAAAGCCAGCTGTAAAGGGAGGAGGATGAGGAGGGAAAGAAGGAAATAGAAGTAGTGAATGCAGACTATACAGATATAGGGTTATATGCGACATGTGTAGGCTTAAGGGTATCATCACTCGATATGATATAGGGCGATGGAGGAGCGTATTGTAATTGTACTTTTTTCTATAATGTTAGGGACAAAGCCTAGGACACAACAGCAAAATGAATATAGATGAACTCTTTACACCAACACACCAATACACCAATACACCAACACACAACTTAGTAGGTCTCGGTCTAAGTAAGTAACTAGGTAGTTAATACAGAGAAAGAGTTAATAGGTACCACGCATACTTACATCTTAGGTTTATATCTCTAGAACATAGCTCGAGGAGGAGTAGTCAGTCGGTAATCTGCAAGCGTTTTTGTCTTGTTTGTATTTAAAGTTTACTCAACTCAATTATGTAAATTTAAATGCGAAATTATATGTATTTATTCGATGTACATAACAGATTAATTAATGTAGATAACAAATTTTTGTATGTAATTACGATTATACTTACTTATACATACATATATAGTCAGAGCCAGAGCCAGAGCCAGAGCCCCCCTCCACACAGCTGATTGGACAAGTACTCCATTCGTGTATAATATTCGAGAGGGTGACATGACTCTATATCTATATATATAATTTGTACAGATGAGTTACGAGATGATGAGTTTTTCCTGTAAATTAACTCTTTGAATTTTTCCCCCCCTGTGGTGGTAGGACATTAGCTTTCCTCCAACTACCTATTCCATTTGGGTTGCTAGCATATATAGAAGAGGGCTTTTATAAGACGACATGTGTAGATAAATCCAGTCCAGGCAAGACACACACCACACGACACCACACCAGACCACAGCCAGCCAGCCCAGCCCAGCGCAGCCAGTCGAGATTCGAGTAATACTCTCGCAAGATCCTCACAAGCGTCTAGTAGGAGATCCTATACAAAATCAAACCAATTAGTGTAATAGATAGACGACGAGTCCCACACGACTCGGCATGGATATCGAAGAGCGCACAAATACTGTAATTTAAATGAACGAAAAATGACAAAATCCATAAGACGTAAGTGAAGAATAATAAAGAAATAGTATGAGAATTTACACGCAAAATGTACTTACCAATTACGATTACCAATTACGACTAGAAAACCGAAACCAACCATCACCAGCTATGTACGATACTTAAAAATACTAATACTAAGCAATAACTAGCGAAGAACAGAGACATTCGAAGGGATGGATATATAGGGCGGCATCATTTTGGAATATCTAATCTTAATTACGGACATATGCCTAAATACATACATACATCATAGATAAACCATAGTTCATAACTATAACTATAGTGTGTCAAATGATAAATACGAAATAGATGAAGGGAATCCATATAGAGAGAAATCCGTACTGGCTGACGAGGTTCATCGCCTTTTTGACTGCTTCCACGAAAGATTTTTGTCCAAGTATGTGACGTCATTCTCACTCGGTTTACTCTAAGCGAACTTCTCGCCTCTCCACACTCCGCTCCGCTCCTCTCCTCTGTCCTAGACTAAGATCAGATAACTATAAAAGATTCTTTTTTTTTTTTGTCACCGCTTGCTTTGGCTTTAACGTCCTTGAGAGGGTAGAGTTCGCAGGGGGGACAGCGTTTAATTGCTAAAATACTAACTCAATCATTGCCTCAATGCCAAACAAAAACAAAAAAAAACGTAAGATTATATAAAAAGTAATGAATAAATTAATACGAAAAAAAACAAATAAGAGAAATGAGTACAAAATGTGAAAAAGCATAGTTAAGAGTCTCGTTTTGATATTGCCTGTATGTATATGTTTATGCATTTAGTTTGCAAACTATTGGCATTACTCTCGGAGAGACCATTTTATATATATATGATATAGGTATAGGTAATTCGTGTAATTAGCTTTTTCGAAGCCCACAATAAGCCTCCCCATCGCTTCTTCGACCTTCGACCCACGACTTGGCCTTACCAAACCACTCGGCTGTCCCACTGCGAACTCAACTCCACCCAGCTTACGTACATACACCCATGATCATGGTCATGGCGCAGGGATCGATCACGATCACGATCAATGGTGATACTTCGGGTGAAAGAGTAGTCCCTCCATCTACCCAAGCTAGATGATGCCAAAACTGAAGTATCCTTTGTATAAATACATAGATCGATAGATAGCCATCGATTGTTCTTCCAGGCTCTTGCATTCCCCATTTCTCATTCCAAATACTATCGTACTCAAATACTCAGATACTCAGATACTCAGATACCCAGATACTCAGATACTCGTAATACCCATTGCAAGCTCCATCGGCGTCCACCTCCTCGAGTTCTTGAACAACAATCCCGCCCCTGAGATACATACACACAAGTGTGGAGACGATGAGATGTAGTATGACCATGAGATCCTGTGTTCATTTTGTCCCGAGTCGTCGTATGTGGCTTACTCTTTCTAAAACCATATATATATATTTAATAATCTTGAACCTTGCGATTCGATTGTGCATTTCGTTAACTTAACTTAACTGCTTACACTGTCTGGTTTTGAAACAACAAGCGGTCACATAGGAAGTACTTACAAGTAGCTCTCTGAATTCTTTACAAGGCAACAAGGATAAGTAACACCGGATATAGGCATATATAGGGATATAGGGATATAGGGTTATGCGATATGATATGCAAAGGAAAATAAAAATGATGATATATATATATATATATATATATATATATATATATGAAACTAGAACAATTTAAAACTGGTAAAGCTAATACGGATGTAATGATAATGCATATACATAAATACATATGTCAGAGGAAAACCAAAAAAAAAAAACAAATTACACTAAATATATCTTAACTGAATATACACTAAGGTAATAAAGCAGTTTAAATAATTACGGTTAAGAGACGCTAGAGTAATTGAACTACGTTTAATATTTAATTATGTAATTATAAAGACGACTTGTAATTTATATACAAGACATATACATACATAAACATATAATAATAATAACATAAATACCTGCCTTCAACAAAATTTGTTAATAAAAACCATTAATACTTTCTTATTTTACATATAAAGTAAAGGAATTACATAATAATAATAATAATAATAATAAAAAAAACAGCAAAAAATGAGCAAAAATTTCCAGAAAAATTACAAACAAAATTATCCAATTGTGTGTGTCTTCTCTTTTTGAGGCGGTTTTTATTTTTTGGAAAACTTTATTTTTGAATCTTTTCTAATATATCTTAAGAATATAATTGTTTTTTTTTAATATATCTTAAGTATATAATTGCTTTAGCTTATAGCTAAATTCGTACTTGAGAATTTCAAGCGCTGTGTATGGTTCTGAATTCGTACTTGAGAATTTCAGGTGCAAACTTTACGCTGAAGGCGTGGAAAGAACGTTTCCTTAAAACTAAAAGCGGAATAATAATTCAGCAAGTAGTTATAAATAATACAATTCATAAATTTATTTAATTATTTAACAATTTCAAGCCCTGGTTCCTTCAACCCCTCCCCTGAAACCTCCAAGAATAGCCTCGAAAGTTTGCTATGTTAGCATTAAGTTAGCCACCACCACACCCACTCCCAGTTCCAGTGGCGAAACAGCTGGACACCAAAAAACTTTGGTCTGCCGGACGCACAACCCCCTGGAAAGACCATCAGCTGATCCGGCGGACATGCGCAGTGGCCGCGATGGTGCAGCAAAGGCGCAGGCACGGCACATCAGGGCACGGCACAGGGGCTCCGACAGCGAGAACATATCGATTTTGTAGCTCCCAGTTGTTGCAACAATTGCGAATCGCAGCTCTTGCTGGAAGCAGCGCCACCAGGACAGACAGAGGCCACCATCCACACCCAAATGGATGGAGTGATTAGCTAGCAAAGATAACCAAATCCGCCGTACCCATATATATATATATATACGAATATATACAGCTCCGGGGGCTCCTTCATGTGCCATGGGCGGGGATGCGAGCCCATCAGCCATCAGTAGGTAATTGAGGCGACACTGAGAGACTGCCCACAAGTCCGGGGGCTCTTTGGATCCCAATCAGAGTCCGCATTAGAGTCCAAGGAGTGAGCTAAAATCCCATTTGAGAGCCCGATCAGCGGAGCGGAGGCCCAATCATGGAGATACCCATTTCGAATATACTGCTGCTGTGCCTGATCTTCCTGCTGATCGGCGGCGTGGTGATGATCCTGCTGCAGTACCTCATCTTCATCAAGTTCTCCAATCTGCCCGATGAGAGCGAGGAGCAGAAGCAGATGAACGCCAAGTACACCCTGCCGCTGGTAAGTTTAATTTAAATTAATTTGGATTAACTTAATTCATGAATTACTCGCAGAACATCAAGCAGACGGCCCGCAATCTCAAGGGGACACCAAACTCCGCGCAGGCAACGGGTGTGGGCTCGGGCAATGGATGCGAGAACCATCAACAGGACAGCCTTCAGGGTGCCTCCGCCCTCATTTCCCTGAACTTTGTCATGCAGTTTCTCTTCCATGAGTTCAAGAACTCGAACCGTGTGCGCAAGTGGTTCTACCGCAAGCTGTCCATTGAGCTGGATGAACTGATAACCAAGACTACCACCGGCAAGCTCCTCGATAAGCTGACGGTGGGTCATCACACAGTAATAGGTCCTTTGCCCTCTCATTGCTTTGTTTTCTCGTTCCAGATCAAGGAGCTCGAGTTGGGTGACCAGTTCCCGGACATCAAGTCCCTGTCGGTGCACAATGTGGAGCTGGATGTGGGCGAGCAGCGCATTGAGAATCTGGATCTCCTGCTGGACATTAACTATGTGGGCAACTTTTCCACCTCCATTGATGCGGACATGGTGCTGGGCAAGAAGGGTTCTATAACGCTGAAAGGTGGGTGAGATATAGGAAGGTCACAGAGAAGGTATTAGGAGTTTCCTCTGCAAGCTGCTTGCTTGGAATTACAAACACAAAACCTCCACATCGTCTGGGATAAGCATTGCGCGTTGAGGATTCCCTCTCTCCCTCTTGAGCTTAAGGCTAGCTCCCAGCTAGACAATGACTGCCCCACCCTGCTTTATAATATATTTAGATATTTTCTTTTATAAACTTAACTTTCCCTAAACATTTTCCTTACACAGTAAAGCAATTGTCGGGCACCGCGCGTCTGCAGTTCACAAGGAAACCCTACACGCACTGGTCCCTCAGCTTTCTTGGCGACCCAGAGCTAATACTGGACATTGAGTCCAAGTACCAGGGTCGCCAGATGCAATCGAATATCACGAACCTGATCTCGAATCAGATCCGCAAGGCAGTGCGACGGAAACACACGTTGCCCAACTATAAGCTACGCTACAAGCCCTTCTTCCACTGGACCGCCGAGGAGGAGGCCGGCGACTGTGACATCCAGCCAAATGGCCTGCTCACCGTTCGCCTGGCGGAGCTGTCGCGCCTCATGCCATGTCCCGGCGTCGGTGGCACCTATTGCACCATCACCCTGGCCCCGGTGCCCTTCATCGAGGCCCAGCAGCGGGATAGCCGGCATGTCCTCATCTCGCTGGACGTGTTCATACACAAGGCGAAGAATCAGCAGATCGGCATTGTCTTCAAGCAGAGCGGCAGCCAGGTGGTGCGCATCGAATCCGTGCTCCCGAACACGCCCGCATGCAAGTCCAACCTGCAGGCCGGCGATGTCCTGGTGGCCATCGAGGGACGGCCCGTGACCACCATCCAGCAGATCGCCAAGGTGGTGAAGACGCTGCAGGCCACGGTCTTTAGCCTGCGGATCGAGCGTGTGATCCCGGGCATTATTCGCAACGACGCCATTCTGGAGGATTTTGACAAGTACGATGAGCTGTGCGACCTGCCGGTGCTCCCAGGACCTGGACCTCCGGTGCGGCCCGAGTCCGAGTCTGATCCGGCTGAAGCAGCGCTGAGCAGCCAAGCAGCCCCCAAGCACCTGGCCGTGAAGCCTGGTCTCTGTGGCACGCCCACCAACTCGCCCAAGAAGTCCAACCTCATTGCCAAGGCCATCAAGAAGACCATGAGCCGTGAGAGCGGCGACAAGGATAAGGACAAGGATCGAGAAAGGGAAAGGGAAAAGGATAAGGATAAGGACAAGGAGAAAGACAAGGACAAGGCAGGGAGCAAGGCGGAGGATGTGGAGAAGCCCTCGGCCGACGAGGTCAACTACTTCTTCCAGCACTCGACCATCGACTGCGCCTTCAGCCCGCTGATCCACATGGACGATGTGTGCAGCTTCCAGCTGGACTCCAGCAGCCGCTTCCTCAACGTGTGCGTCTTCGGCAAGGCCGCTGGCGAAACGGTCCTGCTGGGCTACAACAACGTCCAGGTGGGCCAGATCCTGGTGGAGTGCTCCGAGACCAGTCTGAATCAGTGCCTCAAGCAGATAGCTCTCAACCCGGCCTCGCTCCAGGCAGTGTAAGCCGCGCAGGATCTCCGGGATCCTACTTCCACTCACCACTAATCTTTTGGAACTCCCACAGGAAGACGCATTCGCTGTCCAATCAGTCTGGCTTCAATCCCAACCTTTGCTTTGGCGACATCCTCTTCGGCTTCTCCTGGATGGGCAATCCCAATGTGACCCTGGGGGAGGCTGTCACCAAGAGCGGCTCCAAGTCCCATTCCCCGGCCAGGTGAGCTGAGCATTTAGTTTTAATTTCAAAATTTAATTAACTTTATTTATCAAATGCAGAAACCCGTTGGGGGGCAGCGATCGTGTGGGCTCGGAGGACCACTCCTGCGAGACGGCATCCCTGAAGTCAACGAGCACCTTCTCGGACAGCCTCATGTCCGGCTCCGGCTCCACCTCGAGCTCGAACGCAGGCGTCGCTCCGCGGGCCCACAACTTCGTGAGGACGCACTTCCATCGCGCCACCCAGTGTGACTTTTGCGGCAAAAAGATCTGGCTGAAGGACGCCATGCAGTGCCAGGAGTGCTCCATGTGCTGCCACAAGAAGTGCATAGCAAAGTGTCAGAATGCCACAGTTTGTGGGCCGGTGGATTGCTCCGGCTCCATGCCGGCCACGTCGGCAGCGCCCGCTCCGGCGACCGTGGTCAGTCGGCCGGAGTTTACCATAACGGAGGCGGAAAACACGGAGATGCCGCCGGCGGGCACTGAGGCCAGGACGGGCGGTCCTGTCCAGCAACAGGACGACACAGCATCGCTGGGTGCTGGTGGTGGTGGTGGTGACCAGGCTCAAATCCAGAGCCCTGGTCCGGCTCCGGCCTCCCTCGATGTGCATCGGTCCAGCATTACGGGTATGCTGGCGCAGGGCATCAAGCGGCAGGCGAGCAACCTGGACATACCCGGCATCGTGTCCTCGCTCACCGGCAGCGGACAACAGATGAACTCCAAGAGCCTCCCTCCGAGCCCCCAGCACACGCCCTCGCGGTGAGCTTGGACTCCCCCATCCCATCCTAGACAGAGTGAATAATCTTTCATGGTCTTGTGTCTCGTGTCTTTCCATGCAGAAAATCATCCATTGTGGAGGAGGTGGCGCCTGCTTCACAGCAGAATCCCTTTGAGCGGGTCACCCAACATCTGGAGACCCTGCCCTCGGAGTGCACGCTGCTGAGCGTGGAGCAGGTTATCGTTATCACCGAGCCAATTATCCGGCACACCCGCAGCGAGGATCTGATGAATCTGGCCAAGAGCTCCAGCAAGCACTTGTATGCCAGCATGCCGCCGGACGAGCGAGTGGCCAGGATTAACGAGCTGGTAAGGTTGACCTATTGCTAAGAATTTATTTTGTGCTAGGAGAAGGTACTGTTTGCTTTGGGTTAATAGATTTGAGTGAACAAGTGAGTCAGTGAGTGAACAATGAGTGAGTGAACAGTGAGTGAAGAGTGAGTGAACAATGGAGAAAGATTTACAAAGTCTAGTTAACGTGTTTACTTTATTCTCTGATCTTTATTCACTGAAGTGAACATGTTTTGTTCATTCTCTGATCTTTATTCACTGATTAGTTCACTGATTTGTTCATTCTCCTGTCTTTATTCACTGAAGTGATCGTGCTTTGTTCATTCTCTGATCTTTATTCACTGAAGTGAACATATTCGGTTCATTCAATTAAGTTTCTTCACTGGAATAAACATATTTATTTCCCTCGTTCTTCATACCAGTGAACAAGTTTATTTTAATCGTTATTTAATGAATATTTTTATTCCAATTACATTGTCTCTTAAGTGAACTTACTCACTTACAAACCAAGAAGTAATCCCAATCAAACTCGTCTCACTTGCAGCTAACGAAGCTGAAGATAGCCCTGGACGCCGAGACTGAGGGCTACACGACAATGAGCGATGCGGACAGGACCACGGAGTCAGTGTCCTGGAAGCCCGCGACGACCGGCACGGAGAACAGGTCCGATGAGCGACTCCAGGCCCTCAGCATCATCATGCTGTATCTGTGCACAGGTCTGCAGCATGCTCAGGGCGTGATCCTGCAGTAGATGCGCAACGTCAATGCTTAAGTATCAGTTAACCAAATACTAGGTGGTGTGTCTACCCATTTCAAGTTGATATTTTGGTTTTCAAGTGTTTTTTGGGGAGACTGCCATAAGATCTGGAACCCTTATCAGGGGTGCCACAGGAATCGCTCTGAGTTTGAAATCAATTCAAAAGAAATGAATTTTCCTTTCAATTGATTTCAAATTCCATGGCTATTTCTATGAGATGTGAAAGGGTGTAGGGAAATTGTTTTATTTTCATTAAGAGGAATCTTCGTCTTGGAACCCAGAGATTTTCTCTATAAAAAAATAACAAAAAAACTAAATGAAAGGATTACTTTTAAGATGGGCCTTTTGGTGTGTTGTATGTAGATGAAAATTTGTGTGTATTTGGTGTAACTTAATCGTCGTATTTTTTACATACTCATAAGTGTAGTAGACTGGAAATGTGTTAGTGAATTTAACATATGGGCATTTTTAATCCGTGTTGTGTCATGCTTACCTAAACAAGTATTTCAATTTTAGCCATACGTTCCGATCAAACTTTACGCTTATTTGTCAGTTTTGATGCGAATTTGTACATAAGTATATATACATATATATATATAAATATATATATATAAACCCGATACCAACATCAACAATGATATCTATAGTGTTTAAAAACTTGTTTTTACGAATAAACATTTTAAACCTAAAGTTCTATTTCAGAGAAACATATACTATATGTATAAATGTTGGGTTTGCTTTTTAAAAGGGAATCAAAGGAAGCAACAAGCAGAAGCAGATCGTGTTTTTTGGATCTTTGAATCTCGCATCTGGAGCTGCCTTTAGCTTTCTGTTACATAAATACAAAAAGTTTCATTGATGAAAATACAATTATTGCTAAAATATGCTAAATAAACTTTAAAATAACGTATATTTAAAGCTAAAAGTTAAATGCAACTTTAACGAACTTTTCGATTTTCAAATAAGCTAAGCTGGCAACACTGCCTTTATGTTCTGGCCTTGCCAGATTGTTAAAAGTCTTTGCATTAATCGATGGTTAGCAGTCCAGCAGATAGGCATATATCGATATATCGAAAGCGGACTCGATTTGTTTGTTTGCCAGCTCTATGCGCGTAGCCGCACGAGCGGTCACACTATGATGTTTTTTTTTGTATTTGTTAAAACGAAGATTTGTGCTTAGTGTCCAGCTTCTTCGCCGCGCTTGTGGCCCCAGCTAAGATTAGCTTCTGCCTGGAACGTATTGCGTATATAAACAAGCTGCGCCGACGACGGCGGCGTCAGCGGCAGGGGCAGCGGCGGCGGCTGATAGTCTTTTTTAGAGCTTTGAATCTCAGATCTCGGGCTGCCTTTTTGGTTTCCGATTTCTGCATATCAGTTGTGAGTGGAGCGCCAGCCCCAGTGGAGGAGACGGCGGCGGCGGACTTCACGGTGCCCTCAGCGAAGGACTCACTAAGGTAAACGGCACGATCCATTTGCCCAACGGACGGACGCACCCAAGGAATTGAGGAGAAACCACAGTTGCACTTACACACACACACACACACACACGCAAACGCACACGCACATTGCCCTACGCAAAAGCAGGATCAAGATGGACGACTGCAGCAGCGGACGCACTTCCCTGGCGGACAGCGCCAGCCTGACCAATGCCTCCATACGCAGCAGTGCCTCCTCGCAGAGCGTCCAAACCAACGACGGCACCATTCGGGTGTTCAACTACGAGACCACCGACTACGAGCACTTTCTGCCCTCCATGGTGTGCGAGGAGATAGTGACGGCGATGTGCCGGCGATTTGGGATCGCTCCCACCGCCCAACTGCTGTACGGCATCCGGGAGCACTCGACATCGCGCCGTCCCAGTCCGCTGGTGCGACTCGAGCTCACGTACGTGCTGCCTGGCGAGCGGCTGAACTGCCAGCTGACGTACTGCTTCAGGATGCGATTCCGTGTGCCGGAACTGGACAGCCAGCTGGAGGTGATCGACATAAGGAGCCACAATTTCCTGCACGCCCAAATGCGCTACGATATGCGCAACGAACTGATCTGGGAGATCAAGTATCCGGAGCACAAGGACAAGTCCATGGGACTGGCGGTCATGGACATGATGATCGATAAGTATGAGCAGTCGCCGGCCGAGCAACTGGAGCGTTCCATCGAGAAGAACTACAAGCAGTATCTGCCGCCCAGCCTGTGGCGGGCGCACAGCTTCTTTGTCGGCAACAAGATCCGCGAGGTGTTCCGCAACCTGAGCGCCAACTCGCCGAGCGTGGAGCGTCTGAAATGGCACTATGTCCATCAGGTGTCGCATCTGGCGCCCACCTACATGACCGAACAGTTCACCGCCACCGTGCAGTGTCTGCCCAACGAGGATCTGCCCATGGGTGGCGGTGTTTTTGGCAGCAGCCATCTCAGGAGCAATGTAAGCAACTCCACGTCGACGCTCGCCAGCACCGAATCCTCCAGCACGGTCTCCACGCTCACCACGAATAATCCAAATAATGCCGTGACCAATGGCTCCACCAATGCCATCAGCGGCAAGAAGAGCAAGAGGGGCACGACCAGTGCCAGTGGAATCGATGTGTATGTGCGGGTCTTTCCGCACGACTCGGCGGAGCCGGGCCTCAAGGTGGCCAGAGTGACGTCGGAGGCCACGCTTAAGGTGAGTTCAAGCTGTTAAATATTTTTGTTTCTTTTTTTGGGGATTTTTGCATGAATTTTGAACTTTAAGGAATTTTAAATGAAATAAATCTTTTAAAAATTTACATTTTTATTCATTATAAAAAATATCAAATCCTTTTCTCAATTACTAAATTTAATTTAATATTTTAAGGCTTGGAAAAATCTTTTTAGGAATATATCATATAAAATATTTAATATAGCTTCCTTTAGACCCATAAATATTCTTAAAATCTCTAATATTTCTATACTTTCATATATTCTTATATGTATAAATACAAATTTACGGAACGTGCCAAAAACATTTTTTGGGAACGTGTCAGATTTTGATTTTTGATTTAATATTTCCAAAGAAATTACCAAATTTGTTGGCTAATAATTTTCAAATTGGTTTCCGATTTGGTTTTTGGGGGAATCCCACAATTTTCTGAATTTTAGTTCTCTCAAGAAGACTATTTAGTTATTTAAATAATCAAAGTATACAACTACTTATAATGAAACTATAAATCTAAGAATATGTTGAGGCACTCAAGCCACAAAAAAAAACTTAAATATCAGCAAATTTATGCGCAAGCAAGGAGGGAATCAAGTCTCAGGGCACTGATTGCTGTTTCGCCCAGCTTCAGTTTCAGCCTCAGGAAAGCCACAACCGAAAATAAATAAATAAACGTAGGAAATAAATACAAAAAACATTTACATTAACAGCCGCCCCCGCTGCGTTCGAGTCTTTGGGGAATCCGAGAAAGCCTCTCGAGTTTTGCTTATCGATTTCGGTTTGTTCGTTTCTTCGTTCTCCAAAGCCACCAATATAGCAAGCACTCTCTGGTTGCTATGGTGAATTATTATCAGCAGTTTGATAACCCCGACTTAGTCCTTAGACCCACTTTAGCAAAGCTTGAAAAAAATTATTGTTTAAACATTAGAGAAAGCCTCGAGTTTTAATTATCGATTTGTTATCGTCTATTCTCCAAAGCCGCCAATTTAGCAAGCACTTTCTGGTTTCTTTGGGGAAATATTAGCAGTTCTTGTCAACATCTATGATTTACTCCTTAGTCGCAGTTGAGCAAAACTTTAAAATTATATTTATTTAAGCATTAGAGAATGCCTCTCGAGTTTTGTTTATCGATTTGTTATCGTTCCGTTTTTAAAGCTGCCATTTTAGCTAGCATTTTCTGGTTTGTTTGGGAAAATATCAGCTGTAATTATGAGCACTTATTAAAATGATATTTATTTAATCATTAGAGAAAACCTATCGAATTTTGCTTATCGATTTGCTATCGTTCGTTCTCCAAAGCCGCCAATTTAGCAAGCAATTTCTTCCTTGGGGGAAATATTATCACCAGTTTGATAGACTTGAGCAAAGCTTTAAAATTATATTATTTAAACATCAATTAAATCGTTAAACAATTCCCAGAATTTTATATATATAACGCTGGCAATAATCTGATTCGAATGCTAACACACACTCACACGATTCCCCTGAGTAAATAAATATTGTATAAAAATATATATAAAAGCTAACACCACCGATCCGGCGACCTAAGTGATCTCGGCTTATCGAAAGCAAACAAAAGTAGATCATTATGGAAAAGTACGACTGGCTGTAGGAAAAAAAAAAAAAGAAAACAACCAAAACAAAGTTTTGCTAATAGGGTTTTGGTTTTAAACTATTGTAAAAGTTACTAAACTATAGTTACCTGAAAAAATCGAATTTAAAAGAAACATTTTCTTTATTTTTGCAGTGGATACTCTTGGGCAGAGTGGAGGACATTTTCATGATCTCGAAAATCAACAACACAGACGTACGGCTCGAGATTGTGGGCCTGCCCAAGGGCTATGAGATGCACTTCCAGAACGAGAAGGAGATGAAGTCCTTCATTTCGTACGTGGTCATCTACATAAGGTGAGTTTCGAGATCTCAAATGCTCCCCCCCCGAAAATGTGGCATTACTTGCTTTACCTCCTCGCAGAATGTCATTCAAGTGGATGCAGGACCTGTGCCATTCGTATCGCACGCCCAGCCTCGAGGAGCTGGACTCGCTGCACTGCCACGGACCCATTGGCGGCGCCTATTCGCTGATGAAGCTGCACGAGAGTGGCAACAAGTGTGGCAGCTATATCATACGCCAGTGTGATCGCGAGTACAATATCTACTACATCGATATCATAACCAAGATGTGAGTTATCAGTTACTACCCCCCGACAGCCAGCCAGCCAGCCATCCAGCCTTGCTTCCTCTTATCGGGCTCTTGAAAAATGCCACATAGCAGCACAGTCTTTGCTCTCGGCACTTGGCACTAATATTTGCCGCTTGGTTTGTAACACACAAAATTCCATCTCGATTGCAGCATCAGCAAAAATACGCCGCAGCAGCGCTGCAAGACGGAAACATTTCGAATCGTACGCAAGGAGTCGCAATGGAAGCTGATCCTGGGCCCCAACAACGAGCACACATTCGATTCGCTGCATGATGTGGCACTCTTCATTCCGGCCGATGTAAAAGACCGCATTCGGATACACGGATCTGTGTATGACAAGTCGCCGCTGCTGCTGCTGCTGCTGCCAAAGAACTTAAAGGTCAAAAAGACTGACGTACAGCTGAGCGAGGCCGAGCTGCAGCGCCGCAATCCGCAAATCTTCAATCCCAAAACAGATCTGCAATGGTATCCAGGTAAGGATAACTTCCCGCCCGCTCATTGAGAGTCACACGCAGATGACCAAAGGGAAATGAAGTCTTCTATTATTCAGCAAACACATTTAAGATTAATAATATTAATAAATCATAGCTTAACTTGTATTCTAATACATGTTTCCTTTGTTTATCCCCGCAACAGATTCAATCTCGCTCGGCGAAGACGGCATGATGTTCACGATGCGCGGCGACTGGATTCAGCAGAGTCCCGTCAAAGACGTATCCGTCACAATGAAGATGATGAAGAGCGACGGCAATTTCATTGAATTCTTTCGCTTGGCACAGACCTGGGCCCTCATCCAATCACCGCAGTTCCTCAAGCTGTACGGCCTTACGCTATCGAATCCATACACCATGGTCATGGAGTATTCGCGTTACGGACCGCTGAACAAGTTCCTCAACACGACACGGGACGTCAGCCAGGACTGCCTCCTGGAGCTGATGCTTGGCTTGGTGCGCGGCATTCACTACCTGCAGGACAACAAGATCATACACAACTTCATCCGCTGCAGCAATCTGTATGTGACCAAATACGAGCCAGGGGCCGGCCAGCTGGACGCCAAGATAAGTGATCCCGGCTACCCGCGTCCCTATCAAAAATCTGAGTGAGTATAGTTTGCTTTTATTGTTTTTAACATAGAAAATATACTTCAAAGCTCTCGAAGAGCATGCGAGTGCTTTTGCAGACAGCAGGAAAGTAAGCTTAAGAGAGTCTCTCCCTCGCAAAATGCAAAGCTCTCTCAGAGACAGGCCTCTTTTTCTGTTCTTGCTCCTGCTTGCTTTAAACTAGCGCACAAGAGAGGGGAACAGAGCGGCCATACACATATCTGCTCAGTAAGCAGTGACTAGAGAGCGAAGTCTGCTCATCAAGCAGTGTCAAGAGAGCGAAGTCTGCTCTTGCACGTTAACCAAGAGAGAGAATAGAATAGGACGTTTCTTTGCTTCCAAGAAACCACCTTAAATTTGAAACTAAAACCATTTAAATTCCTCCTCACAGCTCACCATGGATACCCATCAAATACTATCGGAATCTGCAGGCGGCCAAGACGGATCTCAGCACCCAGCTGTGGGCCTTCGCCACCACCATTTACGAGATCTTCTCGCGCTGCCGCAAGGACCTGCGTCAACTGAGTCAGGAGGATCTGCAGCGCCAACGACTGCTCGATGGCAATATCCTGCCGATGCTCGATACCGATATGTGTCCGCCGCTCATATTCGAGACAATAATGGACGGCTGGAGTGATGATCCGTCCAAGCGGTTCAGCCATCATGGCATCTTCTCCCGCCTCAACGACATCAAGTCGAATCAGAAGTCAAACTACGAGCCCCCGCCCTTTGCCATGAGTAAGTGCTGTGAAATTCTATATTTTGTACTAATTTATTAAGCGGAAACTCTCCTCTCACCTGTCGCAGATGGCACTGGCGATGCGGAGGACGATGACAGCGCCCATGACCTAAAGGTGGACAACATGTTCCCCAGCGCCGACATGTTCATGGTTGTGGAGCTAAACGACTGTCGGCTGCTGTACTCCGAGAGAGACAAGATCGGCGAGGGCAATTTCGGTGTGGTCTATAAGGGCTATATAGAGTATTACGACAAGGAGTGGACCCGGGAGCAGGTGGCCGTCAAGAAGCTGAAGGCGATGCAGGTGTCGACAAGTGACTTTAAGCGCGAAATGCAGATCATGCGCGCCCTGGATCATCCGAATGTGGTTAAGTTCAAGTATTGGTCGGAATCCCTGACATCCATTGTGATGGAGTTCCTGTCCGACTCCTTCAAGCGGTACCTAAGCTTCGAGGCGCCAAAACTCAATAATGCACGTCTCGTGGGCTATGCGTTGGACATTGCACATGTGAGTAGTATGACTTCCAAGCGAGCAACAACTCAGCTTTAGTCTTTACCTAGTTACCAAGTGGGTTCGAAAAGATACTAAATATTTTGTACATACCCTTGGAGATTGCTTATGTCAAAGACGCTTTCTTTTGGTATAGAAGCACAGGCATTTCTCGTGCTGTACCTAGCGCTGGCTACAAGGTGTGTAGCCATAGATACAGAGAGAGCGCGCTCTAGAGTCTGTCGCTCTCTTGTAGGCGTGTACACGTATTCTCACGCAGTCTACATCTGTACACACACATGCAAGCGCATTCTATTTTTAGCTTTTTACGCTCTCAACTTTGTGAAAGCGGAGAGATCGCGATTTTTCTCAGAAACAGAAAAATTAGTTGCATTTAGCAATTGAAATGTATGGTCTTTACTCATATCACTAGTTATAACGTGCACGATATATATATATGCATATATATTTCATCAACAAATTCTTGTAATTACTTGCAGGGCATGAAGTATTTGTCCAACATGGGCCTGATCCATCGGGACTTGTCTACCCGCAACATTCTGGTCGATTGCACTGGCGGCAAGGATTGCGTCAAAATCTCAGACTTTGGCCTGGCGCAATTTGCCAATTCCGATGGATATTACCTGGCCCAAAACAATCGGGAGCTGCCCATTATATGGTGAGTTTATAATTGAAATAAAATATAAAACCAGACGAAAGTCTTAAAATAAATGAAGCATTATCTATTCCTATTTTGGAATGAGATAATAATGTCTAGCTATTTATATTTACATAATATTTGACCTTACTTAATATTAATCTCTTCTATTAAACAGGTATTCACCCGAGACCATTGCCACAAACAAATTCTCATCTTACTCGGACGTCTGGAGCTATGGCGTCACTCTCGTCGAGACCTTCTCCATGGGCGCCGATCCCAATTTGGTTCCCATGCAGGCGTCACCAGAAGAATTCCTGAATCGTCTGCAACAAGGCGAACGGTAAGTGATAATAAGTGCTGTAGGGTCAGTAGGACACATCACATTTCGGAGAATTCCGAACTTTAAGTGATAGCCTACGTGAAAAGGCCATGAAAGTCAGTCAGAGATAACGTAATAATGAGGGAATCAAGGCCATGTCTAAATACTTAATCCAACTAATTAATCTGCCTCCCCGATTGCAGTTTACCTCGACCCAACTGCCCCGACTTTATGTACGACCTGATGCTTATGTGCTGGCATGTCACGCCCAGATCCCGGCCCAGCTTCGCCTCCATTGTGGAGTTTATATCGCGCGAGGTGGGCATGAATGTGTTTCCCCGGGTGGAGCAGCAGCCGATGCAACAGCAGTTGCCACCGAATATGGAGGGCGTGGAGTGACGAGCGAAGCGTGGTAGCGAAGTGTTCTGAACACGACGACAGGATATACACATCTATATCTATATATATATATATATATTTAGGAATATGTCTTTTTTTTAAGCTGTTAGCATTTGTAACTGTATGTTTTTAAAACAGACAACCAACCAGACGAACCGACAGAAACCCCAACCCACTTGACGCTGATACGCAATGCCTTCAAAAGAATCACAAAAAAAAAAAAAAGAAAAGTAGAAACCCATCCCATATGCCCAAAGACCTCTCACGCCTATGCCTTTCTCTTGGATTCTCGCCCAGGCCCTTAGTTTGTATTCTTGTGCTAAAAACCCCTTCTTCTCTTGACTAAGTGCAGGGCGCCCCCTCCTACCCCCCACAATTGGCTTTATATATATACATATACAATATATATGATATATAAAAAAATTCTCAAACCCACATTGTGTTATATACATATTTTAGCCGACTTTGTTAAATATTGTTAAGCTTGAGCTTAAATTTTTTTTTTGGTTTGCAATGGCGCCCACGCATTTATACACCCAAAACGCAAAGCAAAACATTGTAAACGTGTAAATAATATAATATAATATACAATATATAATATATAATATATAATATATAATATATAATATATAATATATAATATACGATATAAATTAAAATTAGTTACGGCGACACACGGTATTTTACACGAACGAAGATTAAGACTAAGATTAATCTAATCTAACAACAAAAAAGAGAGAAAAACAAAAACATATGTGCACATATAGTCCTAAGGTGATGTCAATTAATGTTGATCAAATGCCATTTTTTTAACCTACAGAATACTTCGAAACAGAAACGAATTATATATATTTACACAAGCGAAACTATACGATCCGGTATATGCACAACCAACCAGACACAACCGCAGGCACAATAACTTATTATTATTGATGTGTTTTAAACGAGAAGAGGATATTTTTCCAAACAAAATAAATCAATTTTCTTACGTGTTTAAAAGTGCAATTTTACTCAAGACGTTTGTTTATTTATTTTCGGGGAGGGGGTTCAGTTGGAAAGGGGCTTATCAATATCGATAAGTACATACATACAGGCAAGGTGTCGTACCAATGAATACCCTAGACAATGACAACCAGAAAGCGAAGATCAAAATGACGGTTGACTAGCTTATAACCATCAACACATCGAGATACAAAACAAGCGAGTGAAGTTCAAAACGACGAGTAAGCAACTGGAGAAACAACGAGTAAGTGAAGATCAAAGCAACGAGTTAAGATGACGAGCAAACAATCAACCGCGAGGAAGAAAAGATCATAAGGAGGAGTACAGGCGATAACCATAACGACGCAGAGAGTTGTAGTTTAATAAAAACATACCTAATGATTTTTTCAAAATAAAATAAGCCCACATATTACCCATAAAAGTCAAGTACTAAGGACAGATCCAAAGGTTATGGGTGATATTATTTGTTATATATTTATTTTAGCACATAGCTAGTATATAGATCATACATATATGTATATTATATAGTATATATATTATTTCTTTGAGAAAAGGATACTTAATCCTTACATTTAATATGAATCTTTTTATTTCCGGAAGAAAAATATAGATTAAATAGTATAATATAGGTTTAGTTGTCATCACTAGAAAGAAGCATCTTCGATCTCTTCATATCATCATATATCTAAATTATTATAATATTAATTTTCACCACAAAAGCGAAAGAGACAGCACTACTTTCTCTTTTGGGATGTATTTTTCTGTGTACCTAATATCAATTATTTATTACTATTTTACTTAATATATAATGCTAGACCTTGACGGCCAATTTGTGGTAAGAATGCTTACCTATATATGTACATACGATACATATTTATATATTAAATTATATAATATTTATTATGATTTCTGGGAACTCTTGTGTTGATTTCAAAAATTTGCATTTACTCTCAAACACGATTATGATAACAGCTTTCTGTGGAATTCAGTTGTACACTTGTTTATATTTACAGTTTTTTAATTGTTAATGTATATGTATGTGTTTTTGTTTTTGTTTCTTTATTAGATTAAGTCCTACTAACCGCGGGTAGGGTTCGTTCGAACCTCGCCCCTGTAACTCCTATTCTAGGCACTTAGTGCCTTGGCGAATGCTAAGTAGTACGACCTACAGTGATTTTATTTTGTTTTACTTTGAAATAAATTAGAAATAATGAACATAACAGTTTCTAGAACTTGGAATTTAAAGATTTAAGGAGCTTTAAATGGTAAAATAATAAATTGAAAAGATGGTATAGTAATTTATCCTTTTTAAATTTTAAATCTTACCATCTAGTGGCGTTTAAAATTACCTCTTTTTGGAGTATTTACCTAGTATCTAGTAGTTCATCATTCATTGCCTTGTTTACACAAATGTGTGTGTATTTATATACAATTTTTGTTGTTTTACCCTAATACCTAAGCTATACTTTTAGACTTCAATTATTTATATGATCTTTATACTTATCTTTTTGGTTTTTACAATAAATATTTGTAGATACATTTGATCTAAACCCTATCAAGTTACACTATTTGTCCGAATTTATTTTGCATGGAAGATGGGTGAAGTGTTAATCTTATTTGTTTATTCATACTTACAAAACGGACTTAAAATAAGGTATTTAGCTTTATCTTTTGTAAAAAACTATATATAATAATCTTATAGAGAGAGTATAATTTGATTACTATTTTTATAATCTGATCTTTGAGTCCTATTCACAAAAATTGATTTAAAACAAGAAAGAGAAGTTAACTTCGGGAAGTCGACGTTTGTATATGTTTGTAAATGTTCATATCTCAGAGTGGATAAAAATATACACCCTTTTTCCGTATTATACACTGTATGTACACCTGTAATGGGAAGAAGAGTATCTGCAAAGTTTCATTCAGTTAGCTCAAAAACCAAGAGACTAGTTTAAGTAGAATCGGACAGCCGACATTTATAAAACCCTGCATTATATATTTAACACCTTGGAGAGAGCATTATAATTTAGTTAGATGTTTACAATGTACCAAGGGAGTATATTGCATATCAAAAGACGAACTGATCTAGCCTTGTCCGTCTGTCCGTCGATCCAGCTGTCCGTCCGTAAACAATTCTCTCAGTTGTTAAGCTTTATCAATAAAATATTGCCAATTGAAGCAGGTAAATAGGTTATAAAGTAGTCAAATCTACCCAACTTCATACATCAAGATATAGTCATGCTTTTGGGACAACTCTGATCAATTTGCAAACTACAAGGACTTCCCGAAGGTACCTTCCTTTCTTCTAGTCTTATTTTTCCGAATCCCCATCGGAGCTGCGTGCCTCGGATTTCTCCAACAGCTTGCAGACCTTTATGACCAAGCCCTCGCGAAGTGTGATCTTTAGATTTGGATGTGCAGAAGTTCCGATCCCCTTCTTTTGGATGCATCAGAACTTCAGCGTGTGCTAGGAGCTCTCCGCATTCTTCTTCTTCAGGGTCTCCATGACGCCGGCAAAGTTGGCCGTCTTCTTTTTGGCGGACTTTGGCGTCGATGTTTGGCTGCGGACGCGCATTTGGGTGGGCGCCACCTCGTCGCTGAAGTCAAAGTCGTTGGCCTTTTGGGGTCTGGAAAGAGGGGGCATAATATAATAATATTCCTTGCAATTAGATCCTTTGTATTCTGTACTCACTCCTGTTCGATGGCATCCGTTGCTTGCTCCAGTTCCTTGCTATTCCTGCCCGATCCCACCACCTCCGGTGAGGGCTCTCTTCGTCCGGGGAATTGCCACTGAAGCTCTGGTATATTGCCCGCCTCCAGCATCAGATAGTAGCTCTCCAGCTCCTCGGCATTGGCGGAGAACTTGTCCGCCGTATTCGCTGGCTCCACTTCGGTTGCCATTTGTTGTGTGGTGTTTGTGTGTTTTTATTATCGAAAAGTGTCTGTGCTTCTCGGGTTTTATTCTACTATTTACACTATTTACATATATTCGTATATGATTTATTTAGAGGGGTATTTTCCCCGGATTTTCCGGCGTTCTTTGTAGGTAAAATCAATGAAAATTTGGTATAAGCGTTTTTTTGTGTTTACTTGCGCTCTAGAGATGACACTATCGACAAGTATGCATGGCGGTACCATACCGATAGTTGTAAAACCATTGTTATTTGGGAAGCAAGGCAACTCTATAAATTTTGGAAATTCAATTATTTCCGAGTTTTAGATGTAGTTTCTATTCTTTAACTTAATTAATAATATTTGTAGGTATTTCTATTATATTTGATTTAAATACGTAGTGAAATGTATCATTTTAAATGAGAATCGAAATATTTGAAAGGTTTATGCTTCTATTTATTTTTAGAAAACTATGGAGGGAAATCCTAATATACGAATATAAAATATATTGATTAATATATTCCTTCAACGGTTTTATTATTTATTTATTTATACATATATTATTTATATTATTTATTTATTTTCAGAAACCTATGGAAGGAGGCCCAAATATAAAACAATATTATAAATATGTAAATTAATATAAAAATTGCGAGGTTCTTCATTTTATTTTTATTAAAATATATAAAATAATATATATAGGTACTTACACATCCTGGAAATGCTTTAATTTTCCACATTTCAAAGATTTAATAAATAAATATATAATTATAATGAATGTTCTTTAATAAAAAACTTTAAAAATATTCCAGAATGTCATAAAACCACACTTTTAATATGTATATGTTTTACATATATGTAATATATATATAAGGTATGTAAATGACAATTAAAGTCACCAGAAAAATCTCGGCTCATCATAGCTATAGCCCCAATGCTGATGCAATTGCATATGTATGGTGGGCGTGGGAATCCCGAATATACCATGTAGTGGGGGGGCGTTCATTTGAAGAAGGTTCATTTATTTATAGATTGTTTTCCCTTAAGTGCATGTACAAACCATACCTGGAATAAATCTGTTCCGCCGTCTGGTGGGGATCTTCCAGGCCAAAGAAATCAGCATCTATAGCCTACTGTTTGTTTTTTTTGCCTAACCATAATATTAACTTTTAAATTAAAAGTTTTAACGTGTCAATGAATTCGTACTTGGGAATTTTAGTTGCACTCTTTGCAGTAACTTTTGATATATGTACTTATTATTATTTGTTGGCGAATACAATACAAATATATCAGAGTTCTTCAACATCTAATTATTTTTCTATAAAATATTATATGGTATATGGTTATATGGTATAAAATAGATATCAAATCGTAGCAAGTGCTTAAATCAGTTCGCAAAGATAAGAGAGTCCAAGGCTATCCCCAGAGACATGCCCCGCAATAAAAGCCAACGATTATTCATTTTATTTGTATTTATTTACTTTGTGATTACTAAATTCTTAGAACTTTATTCAAAATCATCATCGATCGATCGGCCGGCCATACTCATGCTGCCGCGTAACCGATCCTCCTCCTCCTCCTCCCGCCAGCCGGGCGGCCATTATCGTCTCCCGATCTCGATCAGTTTGACCTGATCTCGGATCCGTCGCCAAGCCGTCCTGTCCTGGCTTCCTTCCTCCGTCGTCCTTATGCGCTTCTCGCTTCTCTCTGTGTGGCTGGCTGCTGGCCGTGTGTTGTGTGTGTTATGCGTTCTTTTCTATGACTTACAAAGTACCATACATTATACATAAGTATTATTATTAATTATTAATTATTATTATATTGTTGTTTTTTTGCTGTTTTGTTTGCTTTGTATACTCGTATATAAAAAAAGAATAATCGTACATATTTTAATTTAATTAATTAAAAACACAATTTGATTGCAAAAAGAAAGGTTTCTCTACAATACGTAATTAAATACGGATACGTCCTGATCGTTGGTATTGTTGCCGCCACCGCCGCCGCCGCCTCCACCGCCACCGCCTCCTCCGCCGCCGCCGCCGCGATTTGAGGAGCCGGAGGATTTATTGGAGCCATGGGCGGCAATGGTCAGCTGATTGGCCTGATGGATCACCGAGGTGATGTCGCTCTGCGACGCCGAGATGTCCTTGCTGGTGAGCACATCGCTGCTGCTCGATCCGGACGAGATGTGTCGCTCGGCGATGCCGTACTGGATCGGCTGATAGCCGTGACTTGGATTGTACGTGGCCGAGTATGGCATGTATATGGGCGGGTTTGGCAGCGGCCCGATGTCGCTGGTGATGCTCTCGGTGTCCGCATGGCTCAGGGCATGGCCGTGGCCGTGCGGATGCGGATGCTGGTGCGGATGCAGGTGGCCCGGACCGCGATTGAGCAGATTCGGGTTGCGCTCCTCGTTGACCACGTAGTAGCACTGCTCCGAGAAGGTCAGCTTGTTGACCGTATGCTTGATGTAGTTGCTCCTCAGCATCGCGGAGACAATCCGCCTGGCCTCTCTCCTGTCCTGCACATCCTCCACATTCTCCAGCACCCAGTTGACGGCATCCGCACCGATGAAGGCATTGGGTATGGTGATCTTCAGCCACATCCGATCCCGGATCTCCAGGCCGCTGTCCGGCTTCGTCATCGCCTTGACGATCTCCTCGAGGTTGTTCTGGTCCAGTCGCTCCTTGATCGGCTCCGACATGGCGTCGGCGATAATACTGTCGTGCGAGGTGAGCGCCTGGGTGTGCGCCACCCAGGCACCGGGATCGATCGGTCGCACCGGCTCCGTGCGCGGTATGGTGAAGTATCCCTTGGGATTGGGGTCCCAGCACTTGGCCACCACCAGCTTGATGGGTCCCGGCTTCTGTACCACCTCGCGGAGCACCCGCACCGCCTCGTCATTGGTCATGTTCTCGAAATTCACATCGTTCACCTGCAGTATCATGTCGCCGGGCTCGATCCTGCCGTCCAGGGCGACGGCGCCGCCCTTCATGATGCTGCCCACATAGATGCCGCCGTCGCCGCCGCGGTTCGATTGGCCGACAATGGAGATGCCCAGAAAGTTCACAGCCTCCATGTTGATGGACACCGTTATGATGTTCAGGGACATCGTCGAGTCGGTGATGGAGCTGTACGAGGAGGTGCGCGACATGCTCGGCGCTCGCTTTTTGCGCCGCTGCGGCTTCTTGCGCACCTGCAGCCGCTGCACGCTGCTGTAGTCGGTCATGTCCCGGTCCAGGGTTAGCTCCGATTCGGTGCCAAAGAGGCTGGTCGAGTCCAGGTCGCTGGACAGCACCGATGCCGATTGATATGTGAGCGGTGGCGGCTGCATCAGCGGATTGCTCATGAGCTTCTGCTGCTGCTGCTGCTGTTGGAGGTGGGGCTGCTGCTGCTGGAGATGCTGCTGCTGCTGGAGGTGCTGCTGCTGCTGTTGCTGCGCCTGCTGCTGCTGCTGCTGCTGTTGCTGCTGCTGGCCAAGCTGGCCCTGGCCCTGTTTCCTGCCCATGGGCATGGGCATGGTCATGGGCATGCCCAACTCACACTCGCTGGTGGGCAGCTCCGAGCAGTTATCCGATTGATTGGTGCCATCGGCGGACACCAGCCAGGAGACGACCCGCCCATTGAAGCAGGGCAGAATGGTGGCATCGTCGGCAATCTCCTCCTTGACCACCCCAAAGTCCGCGTCCATCGACTTGAAGAAGTACTTGTAGTTGTTGTTCTGCTTGTTCAGCACCAGCTTGAAGTCGCGCAGCGTCACCTGGGCCGATGGTATGGGGATCTTCACCAGATACGGCGTCGTCTCATCGTCTATGTGATAGATGACCTTCGTCTCCTGCCCGCCACCGCCGCCGCCGCCGCCGCCCCTGTCCGCATCCATGGCGTCGCACTGGTCAGTTGGGAACTCTGCCGCTCGCGCGATTCCCCCTTCAATTAATCCGGAATAAAATGCCTAGTTTTTCCTCTTTCGAGTTTTCCTTTTTTCCGCCTCTCTCACTCGCCGTCTCTTTCGCTCGCCCTCTCCTCGCTCTGTTGCTCTCTCGCTCTCGCACGCCGCCGCCTCTGCTTCGCGTTTTTTCTTTTTTTTTTTTTGGGTTGGGTGTTCGTTTTGTTCAATGGAAGTGGACACTGTAATGGAACTACTGCGGCAGCTCCTGCTCCATCTGCTTGGAGCGCTGGGGGCCCGGCCACGCCACTGGCTAATTAGCTATACGGATTAGCTGGGCCGGACTTAATCGCAATTGATTGCACGGCGAAAGTTCAGACGAATGACAACAAAAAAAACCCGAAATATTCACTTTTTGTCTGCAGTTTTGTAGGGATGTAACTCGAGAAACGGTCACACACAAGCGAAATACCAGAAGGGAAACGGCAATGCAAGTGCGGGCACACGCCCCCAAAATACTGCGGCCAAAATACTGAAGATATCGGACCTATCGATAGGTTTTTTATTGCGTTTATAGTTTGCAATTCAATTTAAAGTTTAGTTAAGTTTTAAAATCTATTCTTAGGAATTTCTACTGTTTATATATAAAAACTTCTTTCTTTTCAGTTTTTCTACTTTCATTTTTAGAGATATTTAGTTATCTATGTAATTTATATGCAAAATTATTTCCTAACAAATAATTACATTCCATTAAATATTGTCTTGTGTTTTACCTTGAATTATGCTTATGGATGCAGAGATTAAAGGAATGGTTTTACATTATTATTAATATTAATATTTGGACAATTTTTTAATAACTTTTTGAGCGGTGTTTATTTTTTAATTCTTAAAAATACTTTATATCTTGGTCTGAATTAATAAATATTTATTATTTCATTTCATGGATGAATAAAATATATTTTACAATTGAGATACTATAATTATTTAAGATATTATAATTATTCTTCATTTAAAAATCTAATAACAATAATTTAAAATACAAAAACTGTTATTATTAAATGTGTGTACCTTTTAATTGACACACATTATTTGTTTATTAAAAAAAAATTAAAAATATAATAATAAAAAAAACCGCAAATTTAGGTGGTTATTAACAGAATGTAAGTATGTATATATTTGCTGAACCATTAGCCTTCTTTTTGAATTTATGTAAAAATCATTTTCCGTCATTAAATATTGACTTATATTTTACCATGAATTATTTATTTTGTTACTTCAATTAATTTAATGACAGAGCGGTAGGCCCTAGAAGCTAATGCTTGTATTTTTAAGTTAACTTTTATACCAAGAGATAGCATTATTTAAAAATAATTAAATAAATAATTCAAAAAACTAAGTAAAGTAGTCAATATCATATGTAACTTTAGGGGCGGAAGTTAAGGTATTTAAATATTTTCCGCTGATTTTTTAAATATGCTTTTTATGAATGCTCAACATTTTAATAATTGCATCAAAGTTTTACGAAAAGATATGAGGATCAAAAACTTTAAGGCGCTCTCCTGAAAAGTGGCATTTTGAAAGTCCATATACACGAAATCTTAAAATCTACCGGACCAGCACTTCTTTAATTAATTAATTCATACTTTTTTTATTTGTAATTTTTTTCGGATTTTTACAAATTGGAAGAAAACCATTTTTGTTTAAAGTTGTATTATTATTATTTATTTTTATTATTTATTTATTATTATTTGCTTAATTTCACTAGTCATTATAGTCGAGAGTCGGACGTTTTATATATAAAAGCTTTTTTATTGAATGATCATAACTGATGTACCCAGCAATCCAACTTTTTCTTGAGGGGCAACAGGAGAGACCCTATAACAATAATAAATAATAAATAACTCTTTGAAAAAAATCGTCTATATATTGTGTTATTATATGGCATTTATATTTACAATTTAAAACTAGCGGTTTTGCCAGAAATTTGATTTCAAAAGTGGCGACTGGCTTGCACCGAATTAACCGTTCTTTAATCCCTAATCAAATTTAAATTGAATTAGGTTTTAATTGTTTTATTTAATTTTTATCTATGTTGTTTATTTTTCTATTTATCTAAATTTATTATAGGATTGTTTTTCTCCAACTTGTTTTACTGTTGGTACTTTAATTCATATAAATCCAGACTCGACTCTTATGCCAGATCACCCACAGATCTTTGTAGGGTTCAAGGGTTCTCTTCAGTACTGATTCCGGATGATCGAACGCTCATATAGCATATATAGATCGCAGAAAACAAGCCAATCCAATAACAATGATCTCTTATTGTATGTTTCTGGTATAATATTGGGAGTTTTTAATTATTTTGTAAAAGTAAACCCCCATCATCCCCATCGTTATCGCCTCCCGCTTAAATCCGAGATAACAACAAACTCCGCCACCATTTGCATCTATCCCACTTCCATTCCCATTCCCAATGTTTTATTTATAGCTCTTTGTTTTTTAAAAGAGATTTCCCCAAGTTTCCTCTCTCTCCCCCTCCACCGCATTCAATTGAAAGGCTATCGCTGCTTGAATCAGTTTTCTTTTATTTATTTAGGTTTTTAAATGGTTGCCTTTTAAAATGTACACTGCTCTTAGACAATAATCTTCAATGCTTAAGCTTTAAACATAATCTGTGTGTGTGTTTGTTTGTGTGTGTGTATATACGCCCGAGTGTGTAATTACGTGTGTGTGTGTAAATAAACTACAATTTAAATAATTAATTAACTGCTATTTTAAAAAATGTATTGGATTCACTTGTATATATACTTTCGAGGGAGGAAGGGGGGTGTATAGTTTTTTTTTTTTAATTGTTAATATAAATCCAGACAGCTTCGCTTGCTTCCTTCTCCTCCTCCTCCGTCGCCGCCGCCTCCTCCTCGAGTGCTCTGATCTTCTCGTTCGTGTCTGTCGAGTAAAACTAATCCTTAATCAGCGATGCAAATATATAGATATATATGTATATATAGATACAGATAT